>SNQJ01S0003303.1:126313-156688 GCA_010110895.2 Picea sitchensis | reverse complement strand
TCCAAGCTATCCCACTTACCACTCACCCATACCGCCTCCCCCTGATCACCTCCACCTATCACTCCCACACACCTGTCTTCCCTCTGCCACCACATCCTCTCCTCCTCCACTCATATTCCTCCCCACCTATTGCATGTCCCTTGTCCCTTTTCCCTCTACCACCTTGGTCTTTCCCTTTGTCACTGCAACCTCCTCCCAGTCTTCGCTCCCCAAGCTGCGAATTTCCACCTAGCCATCATTCATCCATTATCCCATGTCGGTTGTGCCAATCACCTCGCCAGGTCCTCGTCATCATCATGCACCTCATCTTCTGGAATTTTGCCTCATTCCCCTACCATGTTCATTTCTCTCTCAGACACATCATCACATAGGCATTCTGTAGTGCTATGGTGCTACAAAATTGTCTTATGCATATACACAATCAGCATTGATGGAGCCAAGATTGTGTCTGACAGAGAAGACATCAGTGTAAATATTTGCACCTGACAGAAGTTGCAGGCATAGTCTAAAAAAGAGACTCAAAGGGGCTTCTGAACTCGCTTAGTCCGACTAAGAAGACACAAATGCAAAGCATTCATTGGGTGGCCATGTCACACTACTGGTGGTGGCGATTTTTCTGAGTATATGTAGGTAGTTTTGAGTCATTGTAAAGGGTCGATGGTTGAGTTAGGCTCTCGTATTGTAAAGTTTTTTTATGAAACTATGATTATGTATTTTGGATTTGAGATTTTTAGATTAATAAAAGTCAGTTGCTTTCCATCTCTCTATAAACGTTGTGTTAGAACACTCGGGTATGGATGATCCAACCAAGGATTGTTATGTTGTTATAGTGTAGGTTTGATTATAGCAGTATCACAGTCAGTTTTACTCAGTTTCCTATGTTGTATTTTCTTTATTACACTAGATAGCTCGGTCATGGAAGATCCAATCAAGTTGTGGTAGTTTCAGGATAATGTAGGTTTGATTAATCTACTGTTGTGACTATGTTGCTTGAACATATTACAGTGCTTGAAGCTTTGAATCCAAGAGGATCTTGTTTTCTGAGTTTTTCCTCCTTAGGTTGTTGGAAGACCTAATGTCCATAGCAAACCTATATTACATCCTCCTCACCAAGTCTTCCCTCTTCTCACACTTAAACTCAATTCATTGAACGAAGTTAGTTGTGGCCCTCACTTCCCTGTGCATTTCTAGCCTAGTTTTCCAAGTTAAAATGATATTATCTTGAGTCTGCACCCACCTGACCTCTTTAAATCCGATTAAAAATATTTCTGTGGTTGGAGTTTTCATGATTGGTCGGAAAAGCCACAGTTAGGTCAATAGAGTGTCGACGTTTCGAATCCAAATCAGGATCCATCTTCAGGATCCATTGTTTCGGAGACGCTTGCCTCCCTTACATCCAAGGAGTGACTGATAAGATTGCGAGAGTCCTCAGCAAAAAAGAAATTAAGACCTCCTTCAAACCACTTGTAACCATAAAACAAAATATGAGATCTGTAAAAGACAAAATAGACCCCCGCAAAAGTAAAGGAATCTACAAAATAGAGTGCTCATGTGGAAAATGCTACATAGGTGAAACTGGTCGCTCCTTCCAGATTAGGATAAAAGAACATGGAGTTGACATCAAGAAAAAACGCATCTGCACCTCCGCCCTAGCTGAACACTCCCTTAAAACAAGACACCATGTTCGCCTAGAAGACAACAAAATCCTTGCCAAAGAAAATCACTTCTTCAAGCGTCGTGTTAGAGAAGCCATTGAAATCCAAAAACATCCTAGCCGCACGAGCAGAGATAATGGGTTAAATTAAGTGAAAAGTGGCTCCTCGATTGGTGAATTCTTAAGAACTAGTGGTAATACAACAAACAATTAATAGCTTTGAAATTAGTAATATTAATAAACTTTGGGATTATTAATAAACTAATTAATAAACATCAATAAACCTAGATAAACTTTGAAACTATACATTAATAAACATTAATAAACTTTGGAAATTATTAATGAACTAGTTAATAAATATAACAAACATTAATAGGCACAGACCTAAATCAATATAACAAACATTAATAAAATTTGAAACCCTAATTCAACATAACAAACATTAATAAACTTCAATAAACTTGGTTAAACTAATTAATAAACTTCAAAAAACTTTGATAAACACACAACTTTGAAACTATACATTAATAAACATTAATAAACTTTGAATTTATTAATGAACTAATTAAATATAACAAACATCCAAAACCTAATTCAATATAACAAACATTAATACACTTTGAAATTATTAAATCATTATTAATTCAAAGTTTGGTAATCATTTGAATGTCTCAATTTAATAATTTCAAAACAATCAAACATAGCCCTAATTAAATAATAAAATCTTTTACCTAATAACATGAAGCCCTAATTAAATCAAAATAGCACACCAAACAACCTAGCCGACACTTAGTTTTTACGCCAATTTCCAGTATTAAAACCAATCTTCTCATTATCTTAACCCGGGCTCATTGTCACGAAGTTGGATCCTGATTTGGATCCGAAGCGTCGACACTCTATTGACCTAAGCGTGGCTTTTCAAATTGATCTTAGAAAACTCCAATACGGAAATATTTTGAGGGATTACTTCCACATGCGGTGGGAGATTACGGACGAAGTGCGTTTTAAGCTACGGGTGAAGATAAAGAAAGATTAGTGAATCTAAATTTCTTAAACTGTGGGGATAAAAGCGTGCTCCCAAATTGGCACAAATTCAACCTGAGAACCGAGGAAATAAATGGAACAACATAGCATTCTGACTAGGGTTATCCATTGTCAAAGCCCGAAATCAGAGCGAGGTGTAGTAGGCCAGGTTGTCCAAAAAGCGTTGATTCCACTTGAAACTTCAGCGCTATCTTGTAGCGCACGAGCGTGGAGGAAGGTGGATACCATGGCAACCATGAAGAGAAGAAGTACCCAGAGCTCCCACCGGGGCGTACATCCAAGCTACGATGACTTCTGCTAAAGAGAAAGCGATGACACAAACGCAAAGTAAGCGGTGGTAAACCTTTACATGCTTGTAGCGTTAAGCGAAATTTGGTGGCCATTATTAGAGAAAGGATTAAAATTTACATTTGTCTCTCCAACCTCCAGGTACCCATCGATATCATCATTGCGTGGAAGACAACATACAACACCTTGCCGATGGGGACAAAGAATTAATACGCCAGGACTGCTCAGTAATTATACGCAAAGCTAAACCTCCAAAAAACAATTTGAGTAAAGAAGAGCAGCTAGCGATATACAAAGGAACTTAAGAAATGATGAAAATTTGGTGATCCTTAAAGCAGACAAAGGGGAAGCCACGGTACTCGAACCCTCAATGATTATAATAAGAAATGAAGGAACACTACTCTCGAGGCTGGCGGCTATAGGAAGCTTAATTGCAACCCTATTAAAAATATTATAAGGCAAGTAAATAATGCCATCAACAACTCCAACAGGCAGAAAGGGCAAAGCGGCAACTACAAAAGCAATGACATCACCCCTAGAATCTATGGTTTACCGAAAATTCACAAAGTAGATATTCCTCTTAGACCCATAGTAAATACCATGGGCTCACCAACCTATGAGCTAGCTAAACCATTAGCCAAGATCCTTAGCCCATTGGTAGGCCACACCGACTCTTTCATTAAGGACTCCAATGACTTTATTAAAATCATTAAAAACGAAAAATAAGGCCTCAAGACACCCTCATAAGTTTTAACGTAGTCTCCCTTTTCACTAGAATACCTTTAGATGAAGCTATCCAAATTGTCAAAGAATTCACTGACCCAGAAACAACTAACCTAGCCGAGATTTTCTTATGCTCCACTTTCTTTAGTTATCAAGGAGAATTCTATGAACAAACAAGCGGCGTAGCAATGGGCTCCCATTGTCCCTCATTGTTGCTAACCTTTTTATGGAAAATTTTTAAAAGAGAGCCTTGGACTCCTTCCCCTAAAACCTTTAAGATGGAAAAAATATGTTGATGACACCAATGTTCTCTGGCCACATGGTAAAGAAGAATTACAAAAATTTCCTTCAACACCTAAACAACATATCCGAAGAAATAAAATTCACAATGGAACTAGAGGAGAATGACAACATCCCCTCCCTAGACGTTCTTATCAAGAGAAAAAGTAATGGGGATCTAGGACATGGAGTTTATAGAAAAAGACCACAAGCGAGAACTATCTCCATGCTAACTCCCATCACCACCCCAACTGGAAACTAGGAGTCCTAAAAACTTTAGCCACTAGAGCCATAAGAATCTCCGATGAAGCAAACCTAGAAAAGGAAATAGATCACATTACCAAGACTTTTAAGAACATGGGCTATAAACACAAAGACATTCAGAATGCAATAAGCGAGGCCCACAGAAAACATATTAAACCCACTATCCCCGAAACCGAGGAGACCCTAATAAAGGCGGCTTGCCTCCCTTACATCAAAGGGTGGCTGATAAGTTAGAGGAGTCCTAAATAAAAGAAATTAAGACCTCCCTTCAAACCACTTGAAAACCATAAAAACCAAAAGGAAATATGAGATGCAGCAAAGACAAACTTGACCGCCATAAATGCAAAGGAATATACAAAATATAGTGCTCATGTGGTAAATGCTATATTGGTGAAATCGGTCGCTCCTTCCAAGTTGGGATAAAAGAACATGGAGATGACATTAAGAATGAACGCATTCACACCTCTTCCCTAGCTGAACATTCCCTTAAAACAAGACACCATATGTGCCTAGAAGACACCAAAATCCTAGCCAAAGAAAATCACTTCTTCAAATGTCGTGTTAGAGAAGCCATTGAAATCTGTAAACACCCTAGCAACCTGAACAAAGATAATGGGTTAGAATTAGAGTGAAGTGGCTCCCTACGATTCATAATTAATTCTTAAGAACTAATTAATTAATACAACAAACAATTAATAAACTTTGAAATTATTAATAAACTAATAAACTTTGGGATTATTAATAAACTAATTAATAAACATCAATAAACCTAGATAAACTTTGAAACTATACATTAATAAACATTAATAAACTTTGAAATTATTAATGAACTAATTAATAAATATAACAAACATTAATAGGAAATTATTAATGAACTAATTAATAAATATAACAAACATTAATAAACTTTGAAACCCTAAATCAATATAACAAACATTATTAGACTTTGAAACCCTTATTCAATATAAACTAATTAATAAACTTCAATAAACTTGGATAAACACACAACTTTGAAACTATACATTAATAAACATTAACAAACTTTGAATTTATTAATGAACTAATTAATTATAACAAACATCCAAACCCTAATTCAATATAACAAACATTAATACACTTTGAAATTATTAAATCATTATTAATTCAAAGTTTATTAATGTTTGAATTAATAATAATTTAATAATTTCAAAACAATCAAACATAACCCTAATTAAATAATAAAGAAAATCTTTACCTAATAACATAAACCCTAATTAAATCAAAAATAACTTTTACCAAAACAACCTAGCCGACACTTAGTTTTCACGCCAATTTCCAGTATTAAAACCAATCTTCTCATTATCTTAACCCAGGCTCATTGTCCTGAAGATGGACTCTTTAAATCCATTCATAGTGACATAAATATGATGGGTATTGGGCTTACCTCCTCTGCAATCAGGAGGTGACTTCCGGTATTAACATAATCCATCTCAATATATTTGGATTTCCAGTGTGTGTACACATTCTGAAAGAGAAGAGAACCAAGATGGACCCTTCAGGAAAGAAGGGAATATTTGTTGGATACTGTGAGGTCTCAAAGGTATTCAAAATTTATATAACAGGTTACCATAATATTGATATTAGCAAAGATGTAACCTTTGCTGAAGATGTAGCACTCAAGAAATCAAGGAGATTCCAGCTTGAATAAGTATATGAAGAAAAACCTGTAGCTCAAAGAGTTACAAAACCAGTGAGGAAAGTCACAACTTCCCCTGATGATGAGATTCAAGAAGATAATTATATGATAGAATCTCAAGAACCTCCCCAGATGACGATCTCTCACAAGATAAATACATCTTGGGGGAGGGAACTTATTCAAGATGGAGAGAAGTATGGTGCCCCAGAAGGAACCATGAGGCAGGTCAAGAAACCCAAGTCATTGTCCAGTTATATGGCTTTGATGTGTGATCTCATAGAGAAAGAGCTTACTTTCTTTGAAGAATCCATTCAGAAGAAAGAATGGGAAGATGCCATGATAGAAGAATACCAATCCATTCTAAATAATGATGTATGGGAAATAGTTCCCAAACTGGAGAGAAAAGATGTGGTATCTTCCAAATGGTTATACAAGATAAAACATGTTGTTGATGGAAGTATTGAAAAACACAAAGCAAGGTTTGTAGCTTGTGGGTTTTCTCAAAAGGAAGGCATTGACTATGAAGAGACATTTTCTCATATAGTCAAATACACTTCTATCAAAACCATCATATCCCTTACAACTAAGATGAAGTGGAAGTTACACCAGATGGATGTGAAAACAACCTTCTTAAATGGTTTTATTGAAGAAAAAGTGTATATAGAAAAACCTCAAGGGTTTGAAGTTGAATACAGAAAGACACATGTATACATGTTGAAGAAGGCTCTATATGGATTGAAGCAAGCTCCTAGAGCTTGGTATGGAAGAATTGATAGTTTCCTAACGAGCTTGGGATTTACCAAGAGTAAAATTGATTCTAACCTTTACTTCAAGGTTATGAATGATGAGTCAGTTATATTGTTGTTGTATGTAGATGACTTATTCTTAACTGGAGAAGAAAAGCTCATCATTGATTGTAAGAAGAAGTTTGTTGCAGAGTTTGAGATGAAAAACATAGGCCTAATGCATTATTTCTTAGGTCTTGAGGTTTGGCAAAGCCTAGAGAAGATCTTCGTTAACCAAGGGAAGTATGCAGTTGAAATACTGAAGAGGTTTTATATGTTGGAGTGTAAATCCATGAACACACCCATGGAAACAAAGTTGAATCTCTCGGTTGATATAGACATATCATTGGATCGTTGATGTATTTGATGAACACCAGGCCAGATATATGTTTTGTTGTGAACACCTTGAGTCAGTATCTAGTAGAGCCCAGATGTGTTCACCTTATTGCTACAAAACATGTGATGAGATACCTTAAGGGTACGTTGGACTTTGGTCTCTATTATAATGGAAATCATGACTTCATACTGATTGGTTATATCGAGTTAGATTGGGCTGGAAGTGTTTCTGACAGAAAGAGAACTTCATAATGTTGTTTCATTCCGGGGTTAGCCATGACTTCATGGAAAAGTAGGAAGCAATCTAGTATTTCTCTCAACACAGCAGAAGTGGAATACATTGTTGCATGTTCCGCCAGTTGTAAAGCCATATGGCTTCAGAAGTCGTTGACAGGTCTATTTGATCTGGAGATGGAAGCAACCGTGATTCTATGTGACAACCAGAGTTTCTTAAAGATGACATAGAACCATGTGTTTCATGACAAGTCGAAGCACATGGAAATTCGGTATCACTACATTCGTGATATGGTGTAGAGGGGAGCCATAAATATCCAATATGTTAGCATAGATGAGCAGGTTCCAGATGTGTTGACCAAGCCTCTGTCTCATGTAAAGTTTGAGAACTTTCAAGACAAGCTTGGTATAGTCCAAAGGGACCTCCCTCAAAAGGGGGAGTGATGTTGATGATACTATGTTATCCTGACCATCAACAGGTAGCTCAGTTAGGATTCTATATCCTAGGGGACTGATCATCCTTGGATAGATCCCAAAGGTCCAGTAAGGACAGTTTGTCAGAGTCCTTGTGCATGTATATGCTAGTTGTGGTCAATAGTGGTAGATCCATTAGGATTTTTATAATCTTATGGAATCTTATGATTCCTGGGTAGATCCCAAAGGTCCGGTAAGGATGGTTTGTCAGAGTACCACGTATTAGCTCCATTAGGATTTTATATCCTAGGGAATATTATGATTCATGGGTATCTCCCTAGGGACTGTCAGAGTACCACAAAATGTTGTTACACCTACCTCATTATTTTTCCCCTTGATGATGATGTTGTTGTTGCTCCAGCCTTCATGTTCTGATGATGTTGTTTCTCCGTCCATCATGTTGTGATGATGTTGTTTCTCTAGCCTCGTGTTGTGATGGTGTTTCTCTAGCCTCTTGTTGTTGATGATGATGTTGATGATGTTGTTATTTCTCTTATGCTAAATGATGTTGATGTTTCAAGTTCTAGCTTCATACTGTGAACAATGATGATGATGTCATTACAGCTCCATACTGAGAATGATGTTATTATTGATAATGAAAAAAACTTCTGATAATTTATAGATATTCAAGTTTGTGTTCAAGACGATGATGATGTTGCTTCCCTCTCTCTCATGATGATGTTGTAGAATACCCTTATAGTTAAGGGGGAGTGTTGAAATATTGTAACTACAAATAATATTCAACTTATTATTGAGCTATTATCTTACAGATCAATCCCATTTTGTGGATTGATCATGTCGGGCTTTGTATTAGACCAAATCCCCTTTTGTGGATTGGTCAAACCCTAATTATTTGTTGTTAATTAAGAAGTCGGCCCCCATGCCTAATTAAAGTGGTTTTAGCCACTAAGTGAAGAGGTCATCCCTACCCAATGAAGAGACACCACCCTAGTGCCTTCCAGCTAGTATAAATAAGAGTGGAAGGTGCCTCATTAGCTCATTCACTCAAGTCACTCAAAAAGTGTGCAAGTTTGGAGATAGTTGTAGTTGGGAGAAGAAGGAAGAGAGAGGTGCATTGCTCAGTCTTGGTTATTCTCTAGTGTTTGGTCTTTTATCTTGGCATTGTATTGGCAATCTATATTAAGGAAGTTTTTGTTGGGTTTTCTCCCCCATGAGGGTTTCCCAGGATAAATGTTGTGTATATTGTGATCGTGTTTCTCTCAATGATCCTACATATGTTATTGTTATCTAGTAAATTGAAAAGAAACTTACTAGCTACTCTAAAAGTTAACAACAACAACAACAATTGTCACAACAGTAGAGGATAAATGAAAGGGAATCATACTCAAATAGTCGAAGAAGAATTTTGAATCCCATGATGGTCAAATATCAAACTTGGAGGGGGAAGAGTTTCCCAATGTCCATATCAGTCATCATGATGGGTGAGGTGAACTATAGACAAAATTTATTATGGCCCACCAGCACTAAAAGACAAATTTGAAATGTAACTACACATAATACATTAAATTATAAACATTATTGTTATCATTGTTCTCTCATCATTACAAAGAGGATAGGAAAAAAAGTTTGTAAATGAAACGTCATGGGGGGAAGGCGGAAGGCCAAGAGTTAAGTTGAATATCAATAAATACAAATATTGTATCCAAGGAAAGGGATTTTGGCTCTTTGAGCTTTCATCTACTACTATTGAAACTTTTAATGAAGATAAGATTGTTTGGCTAAGTTATTTTCTGAAGAAATCTGATTCTCGTGTTGGACGTATTGTGGACTATTCCTTTGTGTTTTTATCATCACTTAGGTTGTGTAAGAATGTACTTTGTATTGCAAACTATTCTCATGTATGTTTGTTTCATTCTTATTTCAATTCTTCAGGGATTATTTGTCTAAATTCATGGGCATAGAAATTGTTGGACATAGTGGTACGATATTGTCATTGATGTCAACAGGGTGCAGAAGAATCTAGTATAAATACAAAGCTCACAAGGAAGAACATTAATCAAAGCTCATAAGAGATGACGCATTTGAAATAACATAGGAGATAGAGTTCTGAGAGTGAAGAAAAGGAAGAACGTTAATGATCCAGAATTGATCCAGGAACCAAAATGGGTCCAAGAAGGCCTAGACATCAAAGTTCCCAGAATGGCTTCAAAACGGATGTGTGTGTAGGTCTCATCGATACGAACCCAACGCAACTTGAATGGGCTCAAACGAACATCGTATGTGAAAGATATCGTGATCTGTTCATTTTGCCAAACAAGCAAAAATTTGCTGACTATACAGTCCGTACAGTGCTGACGTGGTAGCTGATTGTACAGGTTGTACGGTCATATAGTGATGTGGCAGTGAGTTGGAAAGTTGACATGGACAGGTGCTGACGTGGGCAGGTGCACATGTGGATGATTCAGATTATGACATGTGGCACCACTACAAGGGTGACACGTGGCACGGGTTGATGTGGCAAGGTCCATACAGTTGTACGACACGTGGAAGTTGGTTAACGTGGCAGGTATAGTGGCATTGACTGGGTATGATAGGTGGATGAATGTTATTTGGACACACAACATTTTAATTGGCGAATAGCATGGTGCCACATGGCCCAGTCTTCGGATGCCACATGGAACCCCTCCATTGGTCAGTTTATTAGTGGGAAAAATTGTTTTGGACTCCACGAAAGTCGAACCTGTGACCTTCGGTCCGGGCGAGTGACTTGGAAAGGATGGGCTACCAGCCCGCCCACATGTGTTGCTTACCAATTTAATATGTTTAAATTTATTTAAGTTGCAATGTGTAATCAAACAGCAGAGTAATCCCCAACCCCCGGTGCAACACTCCATATAACCATTACATATGTCCACCGGTTATTGCTTTGGCACAGACTTTCATTTAGCCCAGCCCCCAACGCAATTTATGCATATGACTGTGCCATATAACCGTTGGTTCATCGCTTGGTTTAGATGAGTGGGGTTAGCACTCAGTCATTCGGGATATCTCACCGACAAAGGTGCTTGACCAGGGGCCAGGGCTAATCTAATAGTTTGGTGTGTGGAGGTATAGCGCTTGGCCACATGGGTTGTAGCCATAGGACCAGGGCCTATTCCGGAGGGGGCTAGTGCGCCAGGTCTTAGCCCAAGGCCATATGGCAGCACCCCATATGCCCAGGAGTGTAGAGGAAGGAGGTTTCATACTGCATTTTGCCAATTATGGGTTTTTAAACGTTATTATATGATTTTTAATTGATTTTAAGCTTGTTTGAGGGGATTTTGGTCATTTTTAGAGGATCTTTGGCCCTTTTGAGGCCAGATCTTGGGGGGAAGTTGGGAGTTTGTTAATTACTTCAAGTATATATAAACCAGAGGTTCTTGAATCCAAGAGGAGGTTCAGAATAGGAAAATGCTGAAGAATTGAAGAGCCAAAGCCATTTTTATGCAAGGAAGCTATTGAGGAGAGCAACTTTGAGAGTCATTTCTGGGAGCTTCGTTAATCCGTTTTCAATGCCGTAAGTTTTGATGGGTTCTTGAGATCTTGTAGAACACAACCAGATTATTTTGTAAACAATTTGGCACTTTTATGATGTACTTTTGAAGATTTGAACAAAAATAAGAAAGCCTCACCCACTGACACAAAGGCCCGGAGACGTAGGCGAGATTGCCAAACTCCGTTATCAACTTTGTTGTTTATGGTTTGTTGTTTATTATTCTCATTTCTAGATATGTATATGTTTAATGGCTGTTATGTTTCATCATTAATTTTTCTTCTTTTTATCAGTTTCCTAAATGGTTATTTAACTCATGCTTTAAAACTCAACCATTGTCTTTAAAAGATCTTTTTGGATCAAGTGGTATCAGAGCTAGTTGACGGTTGGTTTTTTGAGTTTGCATGATTACTAGGGAAAGGTTGAATCATGGTGAAGGTGATATTGTTGAAGAGAATCATGAGATTGGATTAAGAAAAAGAACTTCTCAAAGTGATAATATGGCATTGGAAGAGGGACTTTCTCATGAGAAGAAAGAGTTTCGAAAGACTTTCTTCGCCATGTTGGAGATGATGAAGGTTCTATATGAGGATTACTTGGAATGGAAGAGACCGTTTCTAGGTGAATCTTCAAAGGTAAAAAGTGAATAAGGAGAGGATCCTCCTCAAATTCCTCCTTCACCTCCTTCTTCTCCATCAACTTCTTCTTCTTCAAGTTCATGTTCTAAATCTACCACAAGAAAACATTCCCATAAACATAAACAAGAAATGCCTTTACTTAAGCTTGATGTGAAATTTGAATTACCCATGTATGATGGTGAAGTAAATGTAGAGAGTCTTGATAATTGGGTTAGACAGATGGAAGTTTATTGCAGTGTGAAACAAATCAAGGATGAGGCAACTCAAATCAAATTGGCATCGCTTCAACTTGCAGGCACATCACTCATCTGGTGCCAAAGCAAGTTGCAAAATGACATGCAACAAATGGGTAATGTATTTCCATCATGGAAAATTTTTATTTATGCACTTAGAAAGAAATTTTATCCTTTGGGTTATAAAGAGAAGGCTTTAATTGAATGGAAAAGTATTAAACTAAGAAAGGGACAAACAGTGAAAGAATACATGGATGACTTTTGTAAGATGGCATTGATGTTAGATATTCCTTTACATACACAAGAAACTCTTATGAAGTATATAGGAGGTTTACCTGCACATATTCGTAACACTGTATTTATGTTTGGACCTACTAATGTTGATGAGGTTTCTGTTCAACATACATTGAGGCATGGAAAATAGGAGTTGGTGTATCAAGGGAGTCGTCATCGAGAAAAGAGGACAAAAGGAAGTGGAATGGCAAGAAGGAAAATCTAGTGGTGAGAAAGGAAGAGAAGATCTCTTGCAAGCATTACAAGAAAGAGGGGCATGATGAGGACCGTTGTTGGCAATTGCATCCCGAGAAGAGACCGAAGTGGTTCAAAGAGAAGAAAGGGAGGAAAACAGTTGCAGTAGCAACACGACCAATAGACTTGGGATCTGATTCATGGGATGAATCTAAAATTTCAACGGTTGGTTTGACAGGTAAAATTGGCGATGGATTTTATTCTGGAAGTAAATTGCTTCACTTAAGGGTCATTATGAGGCACACTAAGGTTGATACATTGATAGATAGTGGATCTCAATCTAACTTGATTTCAGAGGAAGTGGTTAAACAATTAGGATTAAACACTCAGATGCATCATAAGTCTTACTCACTTAAATGGATAAGAAACAACCATAAATTGCACATAAAAATTTGCAATTTCATCTAAGTTTTTGGATGAGGTAACATGCGATGTGGTGCCACTTAATGAATGTGGGATGGTCTTAGGCAATCCTTATTTGTATGATCACAAAGAAATCTTCTACAGGGAACAAAATCAATATCACTTAATCAAAGCAGTCAAGGAATATGTTGTACATGCTCATCATTTAAAAGAAGATCAATCTCTTCAAACAATGGAACAATTAAGAAAGGCATCGCATGCAAGCAAAACACCTATAACTGTCCCAAGTCAAGTAATTTATCTTAAGCAAGAACATGAGATAGTTGTAGAATGGAAGTTCAATCATACTTTTCTTCAAGATAAGCTAATGTGGTGCAAGTATTACAAACATATTAGCTCATTTGTAGTCATATTTTTTATGTTATCATTAGTAATGTTGTCAACATGGATGATAGTGGCTTCATTAGGATGTGACAAAGTACAAGTGGCTAACAATATGTTGTCATTTTTCATGGTTGTTTTGCAATTGATCATGATGAGACAGGTGCACACGACAAAGGTTAAAGACAGAGAACAAGTTGGGTGGCCTATCCCGCACTTAATGACTAGATAGTATCCTTTTGGAGGACCAAAAGGTATTTAGTGGGGAGGTGTAATCCAGAATGGATCCAGGAACAAAAATGGGTCCAGGAAGGCCTAAAAATAAAAGTGCTCATAATGGATTCAAAATGGACGTGTACGTAGGCCTCGTTGATATCAACCCAACTCAACTTGAACGAGCTCAAATAGATGTTGTATGCGAAAGATATCGCGATCTGTTCATTTGCAAAATTTTGTTGGTTGTACAATCTGTACAGTTCATACAGTCTGCCTAATGTCGTAGCTAACTGTACAGATCGTATGGTCATACAATGATGTGGTAGTGAGTTGGAAAGTTGACATGGATATGTGCTGACATGGGCAGGTGCAGAGGTGGGCAAGTCAGATTGTGACACGTGGCACCATTGCAAGGGTGACACATGGCACGGGATGATGTGGCAAGGTCCATACAGTCATATGACACATGGCAGTTGGCTAACGTGGAAGGTACAGTGGCACTGGCTAGGTATGACAGGTGGATGAATGGTATTTGGGCACGCGACATTTTAATTGGCAAATAGCATGGTGCCACATGGCCCAGTCTTGGGCTACCACGTGGCACCCCTCCATTGGTCGGTTTATTGGTGGGAAAAAAAAAATGGACTCCACGAGAGTCGAACAGTGACTAATAGCTAACACAAGCATGGGAGAAACTAAATCATTCCAAGCCAAGGAGGATAAATATTTTATGAAGGCTCCTTCATCTACTATATATTAGAAAATGTTTTTCTTCAAACCTTATCTGGAAATGTGTAGAAGAAGGAAGGAAAGGCTCAACTATATTATTTCAATCAAAGAAAATCATCCTCGAACTTGGAGGGAGCATGCTCAAAGTGAGTGGAATCCCCCCTTGTTCAAAAATTTTTGAACTAGAAATGAAAAAACATGGCTAATAGACACATCAGTCGCCGAAATAAGAGTGTTATTGGAAAAATGTTACCTTAGCTCAACCACTTCATCAACCACTCATTGAATACGTTTTTGGGAAACCAAAGGTTTTTTAGAAGAAGAACGGCCTTGAGATAGGGACCACACCCTTTGTACCTATGAAATAGAAGGGCACAAATGAGTATTTTGATATACCTTTAAAATTTTACGAGGGAACTTATGCTTCCATAATATTCATATATATTTCTCAACAATAAGAATGCCCCTAGAATGAATTTCATTGGCTAGTGATTTTCCCCAAGAATGACTCATAGTTTTTGGTTTCTTATCACCAATATGACTTGTAGTGACTAGATTCAAGTCTCCAATATGAATTGAAGTGATTGGATTCTTTCTCCCAATGTGACTTTTACTAGTTGGTTGCTTGGCCCCAACATGACTTGTAGTGGTTAGTGACTGGTCTCCAACATGAGTTGCATGGGTTTGATTATTACTCCCAATATGACTTTCATTGATCGATTTATTTAGCCTAGCATGACTCACATTGTCTAGTTTCCTACCTCCAGTATGACTTGGATTGATTGTATCATTTCCTCCAACATGACTTGTAGTTTTTTGTTGCACATCTCCAACATGACTTGTAGAAGTTAGTGACTTTTCCCATTGTCTTTTCTTCTTATTATTATTACTCTTTCTATTCCTTTTATACTTCTAGTTACTTGTAGCTATGCTTTCCCTATATGAGGTAGAAGGAAGACTAGATTACAATAACAAAAAAGGTAAAGACTCCACATCAATTTGATTCCCTTAACACAAGGTCCTTATTTCAGAATCCTTAGGAGAATTTGGAACATTTAGCATGGAAAAATGTTGACGCTTGAATTCGTCGGGACTAAAACAACAACCTCACGAGGATATGAATCCCCCTGAGTTTTTAAAGAGGTGGTACTCCACTTTGGCTAAAAGATATATCTTGAATATCTTGGATTAGGAGAGTGCTATGAAGAAAACCCTAAATCTTTATTTCTTGAGATTATGAAATAAAATGGTTCTTCAATAACCTAATATGATATTTGTATGCAACAAGAAGTATTTAAACATTTGAAAAGATTGAAAGAGGGCTCCAACATCATAATTTATTTGGGATCAACATCACACACACAATATTCTTAATCATATATAAATACATCCATGTCATCTTCATGAAAAATAGGTGATAATAATTTGATCATCTCAAATAATTTTAAAAGAGTACCGTTATCAAGATCAAAAGAGAATTTGATAGGTCAATCCCAAATATATCATACTTAAAACTCAAAGTTACAATATAAAATCAAGATCAACCCAAAAGCATTTCTTTGTGGAGTTTATTCATGAAAAAATTTCTTCATTACAAAATCTTTGACAATCATGTATATGATTGTAAATACCCCATGATCATACAAGAAAATTTTGTAGAAGAAAACTCAAGAACTTATCCTTGTGTGCAACTCAGAGATTCAAGCATAAAGCTATGAGGAATGGTGTAGAAGAAGAAAAAGAGTTGAGAATATGGAGATTTATTTCGTTTGATCAGAAGCTTGGTTGTACATTCATGGCTATGCTTTCTTCTTCCTGTGATCTTCTACCCTACCCCTTTGACAATTATGATTCTTGTAACCTTTGATGAAGCCTCTCTTCTTTTTTTAAGATGAGATTTTATAACTACTTGAGTAGTTAGGGTTTCTCCCTTTTAGAAATGCTCGTACAAGTTTCTTATTTAAAAATTACATTTAATTAATTCCTCATGAAGTCCTTGTTTGTGCACAATTTTTACTTTGATAATAGGAAAGGTTTAAAGAGGATCAAATTAGTGTAACTAGAGACTAATCCTATCATTGTCACCTCAATAGGATGTCTCTTTCTATTTAGGGTGGTAGGCCCAAGGGAGACGTCCTCGGTGACCTGGGGATTTTAGAAGGCAAGGTCAAAATGGATAGATAAATATCCCCTCTCACAAGTCACCACTGATCATAAAGTTCGGTTTTATAACCAATAAAGAGATAAAAAATCAAAAGTGTACCTGCCCAGAACAAAGCAACAAGACAACTATATATTTTCAAGTTCACTTGTCGTTAGTACTTCATAAAACCTCAGACTTTGTTAAATAAAGCAAATGGCTGATATGAATGTGAAGTAAACAGAAATTTATAGTAGCAAATATATATAGAAATAGCTTCACAATTATCCCCCAATAAAGCTTCAATAATGACCAAAAATGATAACATAAAATTGGCAAAATGCTAGTTTTTGTCAAAAGGAAAGAAGGCAATGTAAAATCATCTCTAACACTTGCTTTTAGATTCTTTTAATGATGAAATATATGGTTGTAGATTACTTTAGTAACAACAACAACAAAGTCAGTAAGCTAGGCTATTTTAGTGTTAGAAGTAGTTAGTAAATTGCTTAAGGTGTAGGTTTTGATAGTTGTTTTGATCAAAATACTCAAAGGAGGTCTTAGACTAGTTATTTCTTAGGGAAAATGGAATCAAAAGAGCAGCAAAAAATGTTAACAATAAATGATAATGCAAGAGTTAAAGACACGAGAGTTTGATGGATTGGGGTGTTGGTAACCCAAGGTTCCAATTATCAAACCCTAAGGGGAAACTAGCTACTAAGGTGTAGGTAAGCCTAGGCCTTAGTAGATTTCCTCCCTCCCTAAATCAAGGATGAAGCAAAAATGGCTAGGGTGTTGCAATGGCAAGGCCTATAACAAAGCTTCAAGGAAAATCGGCTTCTTGGCACAATCTAGTATATGGATAGAAAATTAAAACAAGGACAATAACATGTGCTTGGTTTCCTAGGGATTAGGCTAGAAATTTCATAAGCTTTATCAAAATGAAAAGTAAAGATACTATAGCCATTCAAAAGAAATAAGAATTGCATAATGTTACTTACATTCACCAAGCATAATATAGCACATCACCTAGTTGTAGACTTTCCACCAAGAAAATGACCAAAAACACGAAAAATAGCCTTCCTTCAATAAGTGCGCACAAAGTTTCAGTCAATAAACCCTAATTAGGGAAAAAATTTCAGACCTCACACAAGTGTGAGTGAAATATGATGAAAAAATGAGAGTTTTAACTCTCTATTTATACAATATCATTGACCTTTAATTATATTTTAGGTCAAAAAGGCCGACATGGCCAGTTTACATCAAAAATACAGTTTTACATTGAATGTTACAATTAAAACCCTAAATCAAGCTGCCAAGGTGACGCCATGCCCATTTAGGGTGAATTTAGGCCCTTTTTGGGCAATGTTGGCTTCCTGGAGAAAAACGTTAGGCCTTCTTGGGCCTTAGGATCCCGCCACACGTGCCACTTGTCACACAATTGCCTCCAAAAACTCCCAAAATGTTGGATGACATCATCGGTGACCTGGGTGATGTCATGGGAATTCCAAGGCCTACATCATGATGGAAAGGGAAAAAAACCCCTGGGTCTAGGCCTTCTAGATTTACCTTAGTGAAACATCCTCCTCTCTCTCTGATGTAATCCTCTGTTCTGTCTCTGCCCCTTACTAGGGTCTCGACATCCATCTAGTGGGATTTAATCCCCATTTTTGCGCCTCTTTCATCACCTTAGTGAGCAAAATAGAGGTGCTTGCAAGCTCAGTTGGGTCTGCTGAGTAGGACAGCTGGAAGGAAAAGAGTTAGGGAAATAAATAAAAGACTACAATTAAGAATTAAACTAAGAAATGCAATAACAACTAAATTCATGAGCATAGGGACATAGAAACAAAAAGAACCATAAGACTCGTGTCACCAATGTTGAGGATGATCTATTAGTGAAACAATACACCAAGAAGAAAGGGGACTATGAGTCCCTTCTTCCTCCAAGGGAGGGCTCTTGGACCCCAACTAGCTAGCTCTTCTTACAACAAAGAAAAAAATGAAAAATGATGAAAGAACTCTTTACAAATCCACTCAATGGGTGAGATGGATTGTCCAATGCAATGGTGCAAATATGCTCTTGACAAGGATGGAGTCCTCAAGAGAATAGAGGCAGCATAACATTACTTTGAATTCCTTGAAAAATAAGGTGCATCCATGGCCTTTTTATAGCATTCCTTTGAGCTATTGTTTAACTGCTTTGTAGTGTGAAGAGAGGCTAATTAGGGCATTTCTAGGTCTTTGACCAGCCATCCAGTCGAATCCAGTCCAGATTTGAGGGTCAAATCGGCTTGGGAGCTAAACCATAAGTGGGTGGGAGGCCGACCACTCTCATAAATGCACCGTTTAGCAGGTGTGCAGCTTTTTGCGATAACAGTCGCACATCATGTGCATGTGCACGATTTCTGCATTCCTGTTCCATGCATGTGCGCACGTGGCCAATGTCTGCATAGCGCTCTTTCAATTTTTCACTACTTTGTATAGTTTTTGACCCTTTTATGAATGCTTTGGTATTAATTTAGGTCCATGGATGACTTCATCACTGTTTGACTATGATGAGCTCTTATAACCATGTGCAGATGAAATTGCAGTGATAACAGATGCCCCCTGATGGATGAGGTTAGGAGCATATGTATAGCCGAAATCCATCAATGTTTCTTCTACTGAGAATGTTGTTGTAAGAGAGAGCAATAGTGGGATTGTCCAGAGCAATCCGTTGGAGGGAAAAAGGAACCGGTAGGACCCGACCTTCCATGAGGTGTGTAAAATAGAAAATTGTGTATAAACGAGGCAGGCATGCCCCATGCTCGTGTCATGTAACTCCGAAAAAATATGACTGAAGTGTTGGTGTAGAAAACTGCAGCTCCATCGGGGGTGGTCATGATAAAGGCAGAAGACAATTCTACAAATGAACATACTCTGAATAGTAGGCAGTGATTGCGGTAATAAGTATCACCGATTATGTGGGCATTGATAGCCCAGCCAGGGTAGAAGTCTTCAACAAATGAAAGAACTAACTGCAATAGTCGCAAAGTAAGACCCACTGTAACATGAGAAAGTGTTGGCGTCGAATGTTATGGGGGTCAACAACAGCAGGGGGCAATGGTGTTTCACCCTGTGTCGTCCGAGATCTCTCATTGAGTGGATAATGAGAATCAAGATATTGTCGCCCTTCTGGAAAACTGTGCTGATGTCGACAAAAAGGGGGACGCGAATCCCAAAAGCAAATGGCTTCGTGAAATCTACTCGGTGAGGTGAGGAAATGGAGGAGGTACATGGACGAAGTTAAGATGTGGGAAGACTCAAGACTGCCCTTGGGTGGAGTATGTGTGAGATAAAAAGTGGCCACAACCGTTCAACGAGGTCAAGTGTCAGGGGGACGACAAGACCGGGGATAAGTTGTGCCAAAGGCGGGACAAGGTGAAAAAATTCAGAGGGCAGAGGTAAGTGGCCTGTGGGGTACTCTGAAGATATGGACGATGTCGATAAAGGTGGACGATAGGTAGTGCTCCAACCAAGGGTGACATGGTTTGCGGTTGGCCAAAAAAAGGGAAGTAGGTCACCCAAAGGTGACGACAAAAAGGTAATGTAACGACTAAAAATAAAGGCGTTTGTACAATAAATAACGAATAATTGGGGGGAAGTGTACAAATACAGAAACGAGTGCCCCAGTGTGATATGGTGGGCCCGGGTAGGGTATAATTTTCTCGAAGAATTGATGAAGGGTGGGGGGCCCATGGGTGGGTTTCTGTATGAGGTAGGTGAAATGAAGGAAGATTTGAAGATGGGTAGATGGATTGTGGATGAAATGGAGAGTTCATGCTACTGCAGATGTGTATCCCGACCATAGAACTGTGGCGAGATAATCTGGGAGTCCATTGGGAAAGCTAGCAAAATGAGGAGAAGGAGTATGTGGTTGATTCGCATCATGATGTAAGACTATCGGGACTCCCATCCCTAAAGGGTTTTGAAAAACAGCATGAGTGTCAGAAGTGCCAAAAGGTGCTATGAATGGGACAACTCATGTGGGTAAGAATGCTACCGGGTGACAGTACCGAAGATGCAAATGGAGGTGTGGGTACTGCAGAGCCGGGAATGGGTATCCTAGAGGCAAATGTCAGAGGGTGTGACTGAAAATGTAAGTGTGATACAAAGGGAAAGACTACATGCCAGTGTTGAGTATATACCTGAAGGGGTTGTGCCGATGTATGATGATCAAGTACCTGCACACATGAAAACCAAATACCCGATGTGAACAATATCTGAAGAGAATCGAAGATATGAGCATGTATTTGATAAGCATGAATATGCGCATGCGTACATGATCAGGGTATGAAAAAATGGCACCCCGAGGGATCATGATGAAAAGAGGCCCAGGGACTGTTATGATGTAGATTACGGGATGCTGATCCCGTGGCTGAAGACAGATCGAGAAATGGACACCGTGGGCTCCCAGAATGGTGAGTGGAAGTTTGGAAAAAAGGCCTATATAGTTGTAGGGCCCACATTGCCACCTCATTTGTACTTGCTGCTATAGTGATTGGACGAGAAGAATTTAGAGGAGATTGTGAGATTCAGGGAGGACGAGGCATCTGATTGAGGACCCGCGAGTATCAGGTTAGTGGCCTGATCATCTCGCATAGAATTAGGATTTCATTTTTTGGGCAGGGGCTGTACGGAGGGTCATACAGAGGTGTTTAGGGGGTATGGGACCCACATACATGGATGATCCAGTAATAGGCGTGCACACGTGCGTGTCTGTCCACCAGATAAACACACATGGGAACGCAGTTAAGGGAATTAAGGGCGCACACGATGGATGCGCATGTTGGTTGAACAGGCGCACACATGTGTGCACCTGTAGAGTGAACAGGCGTGCCTGAGAGCGCGCCTATGTAGTGAATAGGTGCACACTCATGCATGCATGTGTAGTGAATAGGTGCGCATATGTGCGCGCCTATGGGGTGGACATGCGCACATGTGTTCGCGCCTGTGGGTAAAAAAACCGCGCCGTGGAGGCAAGGTTGACGAGTATAAAATGTGTCTTTTTGATGTTTTTGATTGTCCATGTGGGTTACTTAGGACGATTTTGTGTTGTGCAGGTGAGCTGTGTGCATGATGTCAGTTGATTGGCGAGAGCGGGATTGGTCCCAGCTGCGAGACACTGCGGCTATTGAGGAGCCAGGCGTACGTGCGACTTTGGCAGCCTATGGGTTGCTGAAGTTCTTTGAGTGCCCCTTGATACGAGCGCAAGAGTATCTCCTACAGTTTCTTATTCGGACGTGGAGTCCAGACCTGCACTGCTTCATAGTGTGGGGAGAGAAGATTCCCTTCACTGCAGTGGAGGACGTGTGTTTTTTGACTAGGCTCCCATTTCGGGGAATGCCCTTACCAATCGAGCCAATGCTTCCTAGGGATACACCACTCGCGACGGTGGGTCGGAGATATTGTTCGGGGCTGAACTATATGTCCGACTCAGTGGTGAGCATCGGGGCAATGGATTCCCTAGCACATCACTACATAGCAGCGATGATTGTGAGAGTGTTTGGCTCACTGGCGATGGAGCGGATCAACAGTGGTCAGCTGAGGGTGATGGAGAGAGTGTTGGTTAGCGAGCATTTTTCCTGGGGGCTTACGCTGCACTCGAGAATGGTGGGGCAGCTGGACCACTATCGGTCCACGAATACGGGGGATTTTTCCTTCGGATCCATCCTGGTGGCCTGGTTTCTGGAGAGGGTGCCGATGTTGCGCCCTAGGATTCTATTGGGTGTGTCGGGGGCACGAGAGCTGCGGTTGAGGCGGTGGTCGACCGTGTTGCTTCACAATGGTGGTGGAAAGGGTGGCCACTTCTTCACTGCAGAGGCAGCATAGGTATGGAGGCAGATGTTGCAGGTGATACTATGGTACCTCTATGCTAGGTTTGACTTCCGAGATGATCCGGACATGGTGCTACCTCCAAGGGAGGTGTTTGAACACCGCGGTATGTTGATTGATGATGTTGATATGTATGTTTTTGTGTTTTTTGAGATAGCATGCATTATGTATATGATATATGTGTAGATGTGGCACCTCACGGGCGTGAGGTGGAGTTGCAAAGAGTGTCGACTCATCAGGAGATGAAGAGACAACTGCGGGGAGAGAGACATCGGCGTGAGGATGCCGCGGTGCGACCAGCTGAGCCAGAGAGGGATGTGAAGAGACATCGGTTTGATGACCCTAGTGTTGGGCCATCACACACTTCTCTGACAGCTATCGGAGTGCATTATGAGGACATACATTGTCGTCTGGAGGCGGTGTTACAGGATGTGCCTGAGGGAATATGGTCTCGCATCTAGGATGAGGCATTCCTGGAGCAGTGTGTGGGGGTGTCACCGCCATGGCGGGCCTTAGTACGATGAGAAGCAGTGGCTGTTGCGATGACGATCAGACGATTGTCGTCGGGGCAGGAGGGGCTGGTAGGGGGTGGACCACCACCGCCTAGGGCAGGTGGTGGTGGGCCGCCACCGCCTGAGGGAGGAGCAAGCGATGGTGCTCTAGAGGCACCGTGAGTGGTTCTCTTATGCATTGATGTATATATATTTTTTGTATATAGGTTGGTGATCCCATTTTGTATCGAGGTGCTTCATTGGCCTGCGGATAGTTGTATTTTTGTATGTAAACAGTTGGATGACACGGTGGACCTTTTGATATATATATGAGTATACATTTCTGAGATCTATGTGGTGTTTACATGTGTTTTGTTAATGTATTGATGATGTCTAACCTATATATGTGATGACAGTTTGTGTTATATGTCTATGTATGTGTAGAGGTAGCTTGATGTGATATATGCCAGTCTAACACAATATTAGCTAGGTTATCTATAATTTGATTCAATTGTCTTGGAATATGTGTAAATGTAATGGAATCAAAATGTCAAGATAAAAGTCTAACCTGCAGGTATTTGCGAAAGAGGTAAGGATCACGGACATGGTACACATTGTTGAGCTGAAGTACGACTAGTTGCGAGTCGATGAAGATGCTAAGGTGATGAATACGATGATGTTGGGCATCGGCCAGGAGGCCAATGAAGGTGGTGTATTCAGCTTGGTTGTTGGTTGCTGAACCCAAACATATGCAGCTCGAATGGAGCATTTCATGTGAGGGGGTGTAGAGAGCCCAAGCAGCTAAAGCGAGATTTTGTGTCCAACGACTGGCGCCGTTGGCATAACCGATGTGGTAGGATGGTGGAGGAAGCATCTTTCAATAGAAAAAAGGATAGTTTAGACATGAGGGAGGGAAAAAAGATTAAAAATTCTATAAAAGAAAATAACCTAAAGTAGAATGACTACGTTTAAGCGTAAAATTTCTTGAGATACAACCCATTGACAGGTTCTTTGAGAGAGAGGCCTTCGAGGGAGGCTAGGATGTATGTGCCTTTGGTGAGGCAATGTTGGATAATGTATGGGCCATGCCAGAGTGACTCAAATTTGTTGTGGCCAAAGGTATCATGAGCGATATCATAAGGTAGGACGAGGTCGCCTTCGCAAAATGAGTGAAGGTTAACATGGCGATCAAAGGTAGCCTTGGATCATTTTTTAACTGCCTCGTTGTTCTGTAAGGAAGATCGACGATCTTCATCTAGAGACTCCAAGGTCAGCAAACACTGCTCCATTGGAACAGTGTCGGGTAATAGCTCAATTGCGGTATGTAAGGTGGGAATTTCTCACTCGATGGGAAGAGTGGCCTCAACCCCATGGAATAAATGAAATGGTGTGAAACCAGTAGTTGTTTTCATAGTCGTTCGGTAAGCCCATAGAACAGAAAATAACATATGATGCCAATTGGTTTTATGTTTATTAACCATGCACTGTAACATGGTCTTGAGGACTTTGTTAACTGCTTCGACCTGTCCATTAGACTGAGGGTAATATGGTGAGGCAAACTCATGAGACAATCCTAACCGAGATGAGAGTTCGACGAAGATCTCATTCTCGAAGTGTTTCCCATGATCGGAAACGAGTTGGAGGGGTAATCCAAAGCGGGATATGACGTGGTTAAAGAAAAAACATGTTGCAGTGTCAGCAGTGTTGTTGAAGGTGGGCATAGCTTCTACCCATTAGGTGAAGTAATCAACGACGAAAACGATGTATTTGTGACCATTGTTGGAGGGGGGATTACAAGTCATGAAGTCGATGCCCCATTTACAAAAAGGGCAGGCAGTAATGACAGGGTGAAGAAGAGCGGGGGGAGATCGGGCTTTATTGGCGTAGAGTTGACATTGCTCACAACGTTTTACGGCATGAATGCAATCATGAAACAAGGTAGGCCAAAAGTAACTGGCTCGGACAATATTTTGAGCAGTGGATATGCCCGAAATATGGCTCCCACATGTGTCGCTGTGGCATTCATTTAAGACTCTATTGGCCTCATCAATATTCAGGCATCAACGAAGAATGGTGTCGACTCACCGCCGATATAGTATGTCTCTAATGAGGAGATAGCGGGGGGCTTGATGGCGAATACGATGATGATCATCTCGTGAAAGGTGGTTACCGAGGATCATCCGAAGTGAAAGAGATGTTCGACAGCTGAGCAAGTACTGCATAGGGTTGGAATCTGTGACGACCTTTGTTGTGTGAAGCAGAATGTAGCGGCACAGTTTCTGGACTGCGAGGACGACTGGAAGAGCAATTTTCTCTTCGTTTTTATATTTCAAGGGTGGCCCTGAGAGGTTTTTACTAATGTAATAAATGACATGCTCACGATTGTCATCGCCTAGATAGATGAGAACTTCTGCTACTGATACAACTGATGCTGATATGTAGAGGATATAGTTGCGATTGTAGTCAATTGCACTAATTAAAGGTACGTTTGAGAGGGTATTTTTAAGATCATCAAATGGCTGTTGGGCATGGGCGTCCCAGTGAAAAGGGATGTTGTGACATAGTAAGCGAAGGAAACCATGTGCACGTATGGCGTAGTCTGGGACAAAGCGTCTAAGAAAGTTAGCTTTTCCCTATAGGCTCTGAAGATGGCGTAAATTCCGGGGAGGCGAAATTTTGGTGATAGCTTGGAATTTGAGGGGGTCCACGGTAATACCACTTTGGGAAACAATAAAGCGAAGGAGGCGCCCTGCGGTGACACAAAACACGCACTTGAGAGGATTCAAGTGGATGTTGTACTGACGACACCGTTGAAAGATGATTCGTAAATAATCAAAATGCTGGGTGCATTTCTTGGATCGAGCTGTGAGGTCGTCCAAGTAGGCAAGGATGATATGAGCCAGATCGTGAAAGATGTATGTCATAGCCCACTGGAAAGTTGCACCGGCATTCTTTAAGCTAAAAGGCATGACACGATATGAAAAATTACCCCATGAGGTAGTGAATGCAATTTTATATTGATCGCCTGGGTGGATTTGAATTTGATTATAACCAGAGAATCCATCCATAAAGGAGAGAGCCTCGTGGCCGGTGCAGTCGTCGATAATTTGATCGATGAAAGGCGTTGGGAAGTTTTCTTTGGGACATGCATGATTGAGATCGCAAAATTCAGTGCAAACGTGGATAGTGCCCTATTTTTTGTTAATGGGTACAGGGTTGGAAACCCATGAGGTATAAGCGATGGGGTAAATGAACCCGTCATCACGTAATTTGTCAATTTCGGCTTTGATAGCCATGGCTTTGGATGGGTGTAGCGGTCATTGTTTTTGGTGAACTGGTGTAATGTCAGGCCAGGTGTCGATGTGATGTTTGACAATAGAGGGATCGAGGCCAGGCCTTTCCATGTATGACCAGGAAAAAATATCCCTGTATTCCTGGAAGAGGGCTTGATATGCGGTGGTTTTCCGAGGAGTGCAAGCAACTCCAATGGTGATTTCTTCGATGATGCCATGTTTAATGGAAATGTCAATTTTAATGGTGGGGGAAATGTTGGCCATGTTGCCTTCTTCAAAAGAATAAGGGGTAGGAATGGGATTTTTGAACCAGTTGATAGTCCCTGATGGGATAAAAACCTTGGTTTCGACCACGTAAATGGGGTTTTGGTTAGGAGGCATGGAGGCTTCCTGTGGAGAGAAGAGTGCGCAATGGTGTAGCGCATCCCAGGGGAGGTCTGGGTGGTTTAACTCTTCGAGTATTTCCTCGTCGCATTGGAAGTATCGGGAATACAAGGGGTCATGAGGAGTGATATCGGTGACAGTGTTTGTGTGGTTGCCCCCTAGTGAAGAAGCAGGGGGAACAATGTTAGGAGATGGTGAGGGTTCACTCGACATAAACCATATATTGAAATACTGAGGGGTACCCGTGGTGGTTGGGTGTAAAATGTCCGTAGGGGAATGAGCGGGAGATTTGGGGGGTTGGGGGGTGAATCCTCAGATAAGTTGTTTAAGAACCATGGAGGCGTTGGGAGGGCCTCGGGTTCGAGAGAAATGACATGAAAATCTGCTAGTGACGAGGTAATGTCAATTATCGTCTCTACGGGTCGTTGAATCAAGGTCAATTGGAATTGGATGTATTCAAGGATCATAGGACACTGGTATGTAAAATGAGCTAATGAATTGAAGAGAGAGAAAGGGCATCTCATACATTCATTGACTAAAGTGGTGACATAACAGATGTCAGTGATATTCATTGAGGAGGACGTAGCAGGACTGGGGTTGCTCTGGAAGTTCTGGCATACTGCGGCTAATGTCTGCTGAAAGCGTGGCAGTGCTGGGAAATGGTGGGTATAGTGGCAATACTATGAACATATAGCATAAGCATATTTGGTTCTCAACCCTTTACTATTAGAAGGGGGGGTGGTAGTGGCAGGTTTGGTTGTAGATTCGAGTGTTGGGGGAGTTTGATTGAGTGGAATCAAATTCCATAACTCTGGTAGAGACGGGCAGTTGTTGGTTTGGTGTCCCTCTTTCTCACATAGTGCACAAGGTGGTGGGATGCGTGAAGGAAGTGGAGTTGTGGGCTCCTTCTTCTTTCTCCTGCTCCCAGCTGTGGAAGGGGGGTTGTGGTTGGAGTAAGAATGGGAATCGTCATGGGGATTCCTTCTTTTTGGGGGGGAAGGGATGGTCAAGGGACCATCTCTAGTGGATGTAAATACCAAACTGGGATTGCTAACACCATATTAGGTAGTGTGAGCATTGCGGCTACTTGAAAAGCTTCAATGCCTGGTGGAGGGTAAAAGAAGGGAATTTGAGTGATGGCTTGGGGAACCGTCTCCCAAACTGGGATATGTCCTTGGGGAGAGGTGGAATCGTGGACTGGTGGGGTCGACGAGTGTGTAGGAGGTTCTTGAGGGGGGAGTTCTGCGACAAGTGAGACGTCAGATAGGATAGAAGCCTAGGTAGGAGGAAGGGTATCCTCTGTGTGAGTTCCTTTAGATGATATGACACATACTTGATTGGAAGGATGAAGGAGTGGTGGTGCTCCATGGTATGTTCCTAACAAGGATGGATCTTTAAAAATCCCAGGACCCATATCGATGAGTGGGTATGCGTCATGGCTTGTGTGGATGAGAGGAAGAATGTTATCGATGTTGGTAGATAGATTAGGCTCATAATGTGAGACTTGGTCAATAGTAACGATCTTCCCATTGTGAGGGAACATCATTGTTCAAAAGACAAAAGATGCTACAACCTTCATAGCGTACATGTAGCTATGACCGAACAGGATATTATAATCGAGTGGGGCATCGATAACTTCGATGTCAATGAGAATAGTCTTGCCCCCTAGTTCGATGGGGACATTTTGGAAGAGCCCTTCAAGAGACGATGGTCGCCCGTCATAAGCTCGTAAAGTTATGGTAGAGGGTATAAGTTCATCGATGATACATCGATGAACTGTGATGTTCCGTATTTTTACTGGTATTTGAAAAGCAATCAAGGTGGGAAGGCGAGGTTCTATGCCGTCAATATCAAAGGTAATGAGTCGGGTATCGGCGGGGTCGACTGCCCCCAAGGCGGAAAGTAGGGATTTTCGCTGAGTAGGACAAGTCTGGAGGACCTCCAATACTAACATGGAAGCTGGGGATTGTGCTAATTCATCTACCAAACTATAGTTATGATCTTCCCTAGCCTGTGGGTTGTGGACATTCCTGCGCAATGGGATGTGAGGGATGCGAAGGGATGGTTCAGCGGAAGGGTGAGGAATCACCAATGGGGGTCCCGTCGGTGTAGGGTTTGTCTCTGGAGGGATGGGAGGAGACTCAGTGGGGGCATGATACTAACGATTACGTGTTTGCAGAAGGATTTCTTCCTCACTTGTGAGGAGAAATGTGCGATCTGCTAGATTGTTGGGGTTGAGGTATTGTCCCACCTGAGGTGGAGGATGTTGTGGGTCCTATTGAGTGTTTATCACACCTTGATGTGGAATAGGATTCTGCAGCACAGCAGGCGGGGGTTGTTGCACGTATTTTTGTGGTGTCTGCTAAGGGGCAGGCGGTGTTGGAGAATGGGCAAGACTACCAGAGTCTTTCAACCATTTGAAACCAGCGATTTGGGGGCAATGGTGAGTGTAATGGCCAAACTCACCACAAAGGGCACAAGGGAAGATGGTTTTAACATTATTATTATTTCGCCCGTGGATTTTATTATTATTGCCCCCTTGGGGGTTTTGGTTCCCTTGGTTCTGGTTGCCCTCAGTGGATTGGTGCTGTGGGGGTTGATTCCCACCTGGACCTAGGTTGTTGTTATTCATGTTCCGTCCTTTCTTCTTGGCATTGTTTGATGGATGGGTTGGATTGGCCATATTCAACTGTTCAAAATTTTGGTATTGTTGAATGGCAGAGGGTTGAACAAAATTTACCCCCGCATGAGGATGTGGGGGAGCTATGGGTTGTGGGGGACCAGAAAATGGGAAGTATGGATTCTATGGTGGTAACGATCCATAAGGTACATAGGAAGGAATAGTGATTTTGATAGTACTATAAGCTGAGGTAGAGGGGGTACCAGAGTTTGTTTGAATAGGTGGATGTATGGGGGGTGCCGACGATGGTACACTGACGGGTGGAGGTATAGCAACAGGGTATGGTTGTTGATAAGGGGGTGGGGGGTAATAAGAAGTGCCCCCGTATGCCGGTGGGTATTGAGGTGTTCCATACATCGGTGGTGGTTGGGGTTGTGGACCGTGGTGAGTGGCGGCACCAATCAGTCCATCTGTTGAGTGAGACATCCCAGGTTTGTCTTGGCCAAATGGCACAAGTTTTGGAAGATCAGGAAGTACAGTGTATAAGTACCCTAAATATGCATAGATGAGGTCATACTATTGGGCCTTACTGATGGCTTCCTCTTTAGATTGAGGGAAGGTGGAAGCTACATCCTTACCGAGGAGAGAGACAAGTGATCTTAAAAACCAGTCGAGACACTGTTGCTTGGTGGTTTCTACTTTGCACAAACTACGTCGCCTACGCCACTTGTGAATGTGGTCAATGATATGTGTGGCTGAGGTTTGTTTGAAATTAGAAAGTAGTTCTAGACAATTTTTGTGGCGGATTGGTAATTGGAAGAAGGTCAAGAATGCTTTGGCCATGGACTCAAAAGTTGCATGGGACCCTTATTTTTCTTCGACATACCATTTGGCCGATAGGCCAGTGAGTGTGCGTTGAAATAATCGCAGTCTGATGGAATCATCCATAATGCTTGTAGTGTCCCCAAGGCCGAGCCCCGTTACAGATCATGTTATATGCAAAGAATTGTAAATATGTTTTATAGGCTGGTGAGCCAAGTTTTGTATAAGTTGTAGGCTTATGAGTTTTGATTAGGCCAGAGAGCCTAAGGGTAGAAGGCCACGGGCCCGGATTTTGTATCTGTATGTATGCAGCACTTCAATAAAATATAAAAACCGCCAGGTGCAAACCGACCACGATGAAAGAGTGATGGGGGACTGAGCGTCCATAGAGTGGGCAAGGGATTAAGGGCTGGAAGG
>SNQJ01S0003303.1:83723-113580 GCA_010110895.2 Picea sitchensis | reverse complement strand
TTCATGTAATGTTATGCTGCTTAGATTGTTTTAAGGACTCACTCCTTGACAATAACACATTAGCACCATTTCATTGAGCTATCCACCTCTCTCTTGAGTGGATATGCTTTGAGTTCTTTCACCATCATTCTCATTTTCTTATTATAAGGAGAGCAAGTTTGTGAGGGCCTCAAGAGCCTTCCTTTGGAGGAAGAAGGAACCACAGTTCCCTTTCTTCATTGTGTTTTGGATTTCATCAATAGACCAGCTCAAAAACATTGGTGATATTGGTCTTGTTGTCTTTGTTATTTCTTTTTCCATATGCTCATAGCTTTAGTTTGTTTTAATTTAATTCTTGCTCATAGTTTTGTTGTTCTTTTTCTAGCTCTTTCCTCTACAATTGTCATGCCTAGCAAGACCCAACTGGGCATGTAAGCATCTTTTATTTGCTCATCAAGTGACGAATTGGGTGCAAACAGATTGGCGACTCCACTCGGGAGAAGGTATCAATTCCTCCCTCATTTGGGTTTATTTTGCTTTCCTTTTGATTTTATTAACTTGCAGGTTCACAAACCGACCTCTGTTGACCTGCTAACCAGTCAATTCACAAGAGAATTGAGAGAAATCCACCCAGATTTTTCTTCTCGGCCGTTTGTCACAAGCGCAGGTATTCCACCTCATAGGCGCGCATCATGTGCTCATGCGCCTGAACCACAATTATTTCATGCGCGCATGCGCTTTCTCTTTCAATTATGTCAGTGCACAGGCGCCATATGCGCCTCTGTCCACATCAGAGGCTGCACATCTGAACTAAAAAATACATTATAAGGTCTTGGATGTGGGGAAAATCATTTTCCTTCTTAAGAATGATGATATGGATGCTCTAAATACTGCACCACTTAGACCCCTCAACTTATAAAGGGGATAGTCAAACAAACATAAGCACTTAGGTGGATAAAAAAAAATGATTTTCCCTTATTTTCTTTTTGCCACGTGGATGGCTTGATTTGATTTATAATCTAAGTTGGAAAATCATACTTAATCACACCTAATTCACATTTGGGACTAGAAATTGAAGTAACAATCTTGAGTATGCTCTTCTCTTTTTCCATCAAGTGATCTTGAGAACCAGAAAAGGATTGCGAAAACGATCTCATCTCCCTTAAACAAAAATTTAAAAAACCTTTAGGAGAGGACAAAGGCCCTTTTGGGACCCCTCTTAGTTTCATTTTTCAAACATATCTTAAACTTGTAATGGGCCCATACATGCCCACATGTCACAAAAGTAGGATAGTGGTTGGAATTTTTCTTTCTTAGATCAAAAAACTAGAAGAGTTTAAAGGTTTGTAATGGGCCCACACATGCCCACATGTTCAATCTAGGATAGTTTCATGATTTTTTTAGATTAACTCACACATAGGGAGTTAAAGGATAGTAACGGACCACATGTCCACATGCTAGTTTCCTAGGGATTTTAAAATTCTGCAAGGTTGTACCAATGACATCTAGCTAATTAGGTAATCACACTCTTGTAAGGACCAAGCGATGTCCACATGTAGCAAGGCGACATCTAATTAACTAAAATTTGGTGCACTTTCACTCACACACAAAAATCACTTTTGCACTCACATAGCCTCTTCTCAAAACGTGGAGGTCTAAGTAGGTTTCCTCCAAAGGGATTCTGAAAACACCCTATCTTTTCTTGATAGGACTATCCACTCCCACTTTTAGTCAAACAAGGTTGGTTTGCACCCCCAGCCTCACAAAACAACTTCACCTAAAATCTTTCTAAAAAATCACTAAGTTTTCCTCCATAGGAGGTGCCAAAAGAAGATTTTAGTCTAGGTAGGATTTCGAGGATAGGCATCCAAATAACTCCCCGTTATCTGGTTCTCACATTTTTCAAAACATAGAAGTTGACAAATAGGAAACTTCAAATCCTCCAAGTCCAATGTTCCAATCACCATAAGGCAGGGAGATACCTGTGAAGGGTCGAAGGTCGAGGTCCAATTGTTCTGTGCGTCCCCCCTTGAGGCACCCACCTCTTGGACGGGATCCAGCCCGTGACCCATTTCTTAGGCCGAAAATCTAAATGTCGCACTTGGACCGAGGTAACTAGTGACCAACTTTAGGACATCTACCCAGGTGGTGATTGTGGGCTGCAATCACACCTTGATTGGATTTTGTGTGGCTATTGGGAAGTATCGCCAGCTCTTTCGGGATATTTCCCCCTCTACCCCTCATTATAACCAGTTATTTCATCCTTCACTAGTGTCTCTTCCGGTGACTTCAGACCCCACTGTTGAGTACTATTGGAAGGTCCAGTGCTATTTGAGAGGAAGGATGTTATGTCTTCTAGGACACGAGCATTTGCTTTCTTTTGATTCCCCCATGCAGACAAAACCCTCTTACCCACATATATGCTTCTTTTTCATTTATGTATGATGCACATATGATTACAATTTGACTTTGATATATATATTATGTAAACAGTCATAGCAAAAACTCTTGTTTCTATATTTCTCTCACCACTTGTTGCACACATTCACACAACTAGTCTAACATCATAAGGGAACCACAGAACCCCCGTCGTTCACGATGCTTGCTCAACCTTCCTCCTATATTAGGGGGAGTATCTGGTCATACCCGCTCATCGGTACCTCCTTCACACACTCCTGTGAGTGCTACTATATTAGGAGCAACTTTGCTTGGTTCTACTTTACTTGGGTCCACTCCCCAAGGTCATCCATTCACTCGTTCTCCTTTGCACGGAAGCAGGGGACCCACTTCCTCTCAAGGAGGGAGCACTAACCCACCTAGTCCCCATCAAGGGTCAGGTTCACAACACACTATGGCTGGAACTAATCCTGCCACCCCTCTACAGATGCCATATTTGGCCTCCCTCAACATTCCGGATCTCACCAAGCTCACCAATGATCCTATATTGCATGACGCCACATGGCCTGCAATGCCAACCAAACTCCCTTTAGACATACCAAAGTTTGAAGGAAAGGCAGGGGATGACCCCGCTAATCATGTCATGACCTTTCATCTATGGTGTTCTTCCAATAGCATTATGGATGATTCCGTCAGATTGTGACTTTTTCAACGCACACTTACTGGCCCATCAGCCAAATGGTATGTCGAAGAAAAATCAGGGTCCCACACGACCTTTGAGTCATTGGCCAAAGCCTTATTAACATTTTTCCAATTACCCATCCGCCATGATAATGGTATAGAACTACTGTCTAAATTCAAATCGACCTTAGCCACCCACATTGCTGACCACATTCATGAGTGGCATAGGCGACGTAGCTTGTGTAAAGCAGAAACCACCAAACAACAATGTCTCGATTGGTTTCTTAGATCACTTGTCACTCTCCTTGGTAAGGATGTAGATTCCACCTTCCCATAATCTGAAGAGGAAGCCATCAGTAAATCCCAACAGTATGATCTCATTTACACACAGTCAAGGTACTTATACACGGTACTTCCTGATCTTCCCAAACCTATGCCATTTGGTCAAGACAAACCTGGGATGTCTCACTCAGCAGATGGACTAATAGGTGCCACTACACACCATGGTCCACAACCCCACCCACCACCGATGTATGGGACACCTCAATACCCACCAGCATATGGGGCACTTCTTATTTCCCCCCACCCCCTTATCAACAGCCATACCATGTTGCTATACCTTCACCCATTAGTGGACTACCACCAACACCTCCCGTACATCCACCTCCTCCAATCACAAGTGGTACTCCCTCCACATCAGCATATAGTACTAGTGAAAGCGTCACGCCTTCCTATGTACCTTATGGAGTGGTACCACCACAGAGTCCCTATTTTCCCTTTCCTGGTCCTCCAAAACCCATGGCTCCCCCACATCCTCATGCAAGGGAAAACTTTGTTCAACCCTCTGTTGCTCAACAATACCAAAATTTTGAACAGTTGAACACAGCCAATCCAACTCATCCCTCAAACAATACCAAGAGGAAAGGAAGAAACATGAATAACAATAACCCTAGTCAAGGCAGGAATCAACCCCCACAGCATCAACCCACTGGGGGCAACTAGAACCAAGGGAACCAAAACCCCCAAGGGGGAAATAAAAATAAACGCCAAGGGCGGAATAATGTTAAAACCATCCACCCTTGTGCTCTTTGTGGCGTGTTCGGTCATTACACCCACCATTGCCCCCAGATTGTTGATTTCAAACAGTTGAAAGACTTTAGGAGCCTTCCCCCTTCTCCAGCGCAACCTGCCCCTCAGCAGGCACAACAACAATATATGCAACAAGCCCCTCCCACTGTACTGAAAAATCCTATCCCACATCAAGGTGTCATAAACACCCAACAGGACACGCAGCATCCCCCACCTCAGGTGGGCCAATATCACAACCCCAACAATCCAATAGAGCGAACAATTCTCCTCACCAGTGAGGAAGAAATTCTTCTGCAAACATGCAATCGTCAGTATTCGACACCAGATGAGTCTACTCCTATCTTTCCATAGATAAACCCCACACCGAAGGGACCCCCGTTGATGATCCCTCGCCCTTCTGCCGAACCACCATTATGCATCCCTCGCATCCCCTTACGCAAGAATGTTCACAATCCACAGGCTAGGGCAGCTCGTAACTACAGCTTGGTAGACAACTTAGCACAATCCTCGGCTACCATGTCAGTTCTGGAAGTCCTCCAGACTTGTCCTACTTAGCAGAAATCACTACTTTCCGCCTTGGGGGCATTCGACCCTGTAGATACTCGACTTATCACTTTTGACCTTGATAGTTGTGAACCTCGTCTTCCAGCCTTGGTCGCTATTCAAATACTAGTAAAAATACGGAACATCACCGTCCATCGGTGTATCATCGATGAGGGGGCATCTACATGCATCATGTCCAAAATAGTATGGCAGAAGCTTGGTTCCCCAGAACTCATACCTTCCACCATCACATTACGAGCTTATGACGGAAGACCATCATCTCCTGAAGGGATTTTCCAAAATGTCCTTGTGGAACTCGGAGGCAAAACTATTCTCATTGACATCGAAGTTATCGACGCTCAACTCGATTACAATATCTTGTTTGGACGTAGCTACATGTATGCTATGAAGGCAGTGGCATCATCCGTCTTTCGGACAATCATGTTCCCCCACAAAGGAAAGATTGTGACCATCGACCAAGTCTCACATTATGAGCCTAACCCATCTGCCAATCTCGATAACATTCTTCCCCTCATTCACACAAACAAAGACGCATATCCACTCATTGAGATGGGTCCTAGGATTTTTAAAGATCCATCCCTATTAGGGACGTACCATGGAGCACAACCACTCCTTCCCCCTAATCATGTATGCATCGTATCCTCTAACAAAACTCACACGGAGGATGCTCATCCTCCTCAGGAGGCTTCAGTCATTCCTGACGTCTCAACAGTGGAAGCATCACTCCCACAGGAGCCTCCTGCGAACTCGTCGACCCCCACAGTCCACGAATCCACACCCCCTTAGGGGCCTAGTCCCATTTGGGAGACAGTTCCCCGACCCCTCACTCAAATTCCCTTCTTTTACCCTCCACCCGGTATAGAAGCTTTTCAGGTAGCCGCAATGCTCACACTACCCAATATGGTGTTAGCAATCCCAGTGTGGTATTTACATCCACCTGAGATGGTCCCTCACCCACAGGAAGGCCTCCCCATGACAGTTCCTATCCTCACCCCCACTCCCCCAATACTCCCTACCCCCCCTGCTACAACTGGGGGTAGGAGAAAGAAGAAGGAGCCCACAGCTCCACTTCCTCTGTGCATTCCACCACCTTGTGCATTATGTGAGAAAGAGGGTCACCAAACCAACAACTGCCCATCACTACCAGAATTACGGAATTTGATTCCAATCACTCCAACCCCCACCACACCCATCACTACTGCTAGTCCTACTGCTACCACCCCACCTTCCAGTAGTAAAGGGTTAAGGACCAAATTCGCGTGTGCTATCTGTTCCGAGTATGGCCATTACACTCATCATTGCCCAGCACTGACACGTTTTTGGCAGACATTAGCTGTTGTATGCCAGAATTTTCAAAAAGACCCATGCCCTGCTACGTCCTCTACAACAAATATCACTGACATTCGCTATGTCACCACTTCAGTCAATGAACGCATGAGATGCCCTTTCTCTTGTTGCGATTCATTGGCTCATTTTACATACCAGTTTCCTATGATCCTGGCATATAGGCAACGTCAATTGGCCCTGCTACACCAGCCCGCAGAGGCAGTAATTGACCTTACTTCACCACTGGCAGATCTTCACGTCATTTCTCCTGAGCCCGAGGCACTCCCTACACCTCCATGGTTCTTAGATGATGTCTCTGAGGATTTACCCTGTAACCCACCCAACTCTCCTGCCCATTCCCCCACAAAGACTCTCCATCCCACCACCATGGGTACCCCTCAGTACCTCAATATATGGTTTATGTTGAGTGAACCCTCACCCTCTCCTAGCATTACCCCCTCTGTTTCTTCAGCAGGGGGAAACCACACTATTACTGAGATCACTCCCCAAGATCCATTATATTCTCATCGTTTCCAATGCGACGAAGAAATACTGGAAGAGATACAATGCCCAGACTCTCCCTGGGACGCACTACATCATCGTGCTCTCCTCCTTCCGCAGGAAGTGCTCATGCCTCCTAGCCACAATCCCATTTACGTGGTTGAAACCAAAGATTTTATCCCCTCCAGGCCTATCGATTGGTTCAACAATCCCATTCCTGCACCCGATGCTTTTGAAGAAGGTAATCTGGCTAACATTTCCCCCACCATCAAAATCGACATTTCCATTAAAGATGGCATTGTTGAAGAAATCATCATTGGAGTTGCTTGCACTCCTCAGGAAATCGCCGCATATAAAGCCCTCTTCCAGGAATATCGGGATATTTTCGCCTGGTCATACACAGAGATTCCTGGCCTCAACCCCTCTATTGTCGAGCATCGCATCGACACCTGGCCTGACATCACACCAGTTTGCTAGAAACAACGACCGCTACACCTATCCAAAGCCGCGGTTATCAAAGCCGAGATCGATAAATTACGTACGGTCGAGTTTATTTACCCCATCGCTTACACTTCATGGGTTTCTAACCCTGTACCCGTTGACAAAAAATAGGGCACCATTCGCATTTGCACCGACTTTCGCGATCTCAATAATGCACGTCCAAAGGACAACTTTCCAACGCCTTTCATCGATCAAATTATCGAAGATTGCGCTGTCCACGAGGCTCTTTCCTTTATGGACGACTTCTCTGGCTATAACCAAATCCAAATCCACCCAGCCGATCAATACAAAACTACATTCATTACCCCGTGGAGTACGTTTTCATATTGTGGCATGCCCTTTGGCCTCAAAAATGCTGGCGCAACCTTCCAGTGTGCGATGACGTACATCTTTCACGATCTGGCTAAAATCATCCTCGCCTACTTGGACGACCTCACCGCTTGATCCAAGAAACGCACCCAGCATCTTGATGATTTATGAACCATCTTCCAATGGTGTCGCCAGTACAACATCCGCTTGAACCCTCTCAAATGTGTATTCTGTGTCACCGCAGGGCGCCTCCTCGATTTTATCGTTTCCCAAAGCAGTATTACCGTGGACCCCCTTAAATTCAAAGCTATCACCAAAATTCCACCTCCTCGAAATTTGCGACAACTGCAGAGTCTACAAGGCAAAGCTAACTTCCTTATACACTTTGTTCCTGATTACGCCATACGCGCACACAGTTTCCTCCGCTTACTACGTCATGACATCCCCTTTCACTGGGATGACTATGCCCAACATTCGTTTGACGATCTTAAAACAGCGCTTTCCAATGCACCTTTGATTAGTGCACCTAACTACAATCATGACTAAATCCTCTACGTATCAGCATCAGCTGTATCAGTAGCCGGCGTCCTCGTCCAGCTCAGAGATGACAATCGTGAACACGTCATTTACTACATCAGTAAGAACCTCTCCGGACCACCCTTGAAATACAAACATGAAGAGAAACTTGCTCTTGCAGTTGTCCTTGCAGTTCAGAAACTGCGCCATTACATTTTGCTTCGCACCACCAAGGTTGTCGTAGATTCCAACCCTATGCAATACTTTCTCAACCATTGCCAAGTTAATGGAAAATTCGCTCGATGGATCGTTATCCTTCAGGAGTATGACCTCGAGTTCTCAACTCTTAAGAGTAAGAAGGCCCTCATTCTTGCTGAACTTGTCACGGCCCTTCCCTCTGACACACCTAGTGCCCCCGTCAACACTGACTTCCCTGACGAACATCTCTTTTAGATCGCTTCCGATGATCCTTGGTATGGCGAACTTCTCGTCTACCTACAAACTCAAAAGTTCGGTAATCACCTATCACGAGATGATTGTCAACGCATTCACCATCAGGCCCCCTGCTATCTCCTCATTGGCGACATCCTATATCGACGGGGCGTCGACACCATTCTTCATCACTGCCTGACTATTGACGAGGCCGACAGAGTCTTAAATGACTGCCATAGCAGTGCATGTGGGGGCCATCTGTCGGGTATTTCCACAGCTCAGAAGATTATCCGAGCTGGTTATTTTTGGCCTACCCTGTTTCACGATTACATTCATGCCGTGAAACGATGTGAGCAATGTCAGCTCTATGCCAACAAATCCCAAGCCCCCCCCACCCTTCTTCACCCTGTCATTACTGCGGGCCCCTTTTGAAAATGGGGCATCGAATTTATGACTTGTAATCCCCCCTCCATCAATGGTCACAAATACATTGTTGTCGCCGTCGATTACTTCACCAAATGGGCTGAAGCCATGCCCACTTTCAACAACACCGTTGACACTACAACGCGTTTTTTCTTTAACCATGTCATATCCTGGTTTGGAGTACCACTCCAACTCATTTCCGACCATGAGAAACACTTTGAGAATGAGATCTTCGTCGAACTCTCATCTCGGTTAGGCTTCTCTCATGAGTTTTCCTCGCCATATTACCCTCAATCAAACGGATAGGTCAAGGCAGTGAACAAAGTCCTCAAGACCATGTTACAGCGCACGGTTAATAAACATAAGACCAATTGGCATCATATGTTATTTTCCATGCTATGGGATTATCAAATGGCAATAAATACCACTACAGGTTTCATGCCTTTTCATTTAGTCCATGGGGTCGAGGCAACTCTTCCCATCGAGTGCGAAATTCCCACCCTTCGCACCGCAATTGAGCTTTTACCTGACACTGCTCCAATGGAGCAGCACTTGCTAAACTTGGAGTCACTGGATGAAGATCGTTGATCTTCATTACAGAACAATGAGGTAGCTAAAAATGATCCAAAGCTACCTTTGATCGCCATGTCAACCTTCGTTCATTCCACGAAGGCGACCTGGTGTTGGCCTATGATATCGCTCATGATACCTTCGGCCACAGCAAATTCGAATCACTTTGGCATGGCCCTTACATCATCCAACATTGCCTCACCAAAGGCACATACATCCTGGCCTCCCCCAAAGGCCTCACACTCAAGGAACCCGTCAATGGGTTATACCTCAAGAAATTTTATGCTTAGAAGTAGTCATTCTACTTTAGGTTACTTTTTCTTGTTTAGTGTTTTTAATCTTTTTTCTCCTACCCTCTCATCTAAACTATCCTTTGTGCTATTGGACAGATGCTTCCTCCACCAGTCTACCACATTGGTTACGCCAACGGCGCCAGCCGTTGGACATAAAATCTCGCTTCAGCTGCTTGGGCTCTTTACACCCCCTCACATGAAATGCTACATTCAAGAGGCATATGTTTGGGGCCAGAAACCAACAACCAAGCCGAATATACTGCTGTCATTGGCCTCCTGGCCGACGCCTAGCATCATCATATTCGTCACCTTAGCGTCTTCCTCGACTCACAACTAGTCGTTCTCCAGGTCAACAATGTATACCGTGTACGCGATCCGTGCCTCTTTCGCAAATACCTGCAGGTTAGACTATTATCTCGACATTTTGATTCCATTACATTTACACATATTCCAAGACAATTGAATCAAACAACAGATTAAATAGCTAACACAGTGTTAGATTGGCATATATCACATCAAGCTACACATACATAAACATCTCATACATCCTGTCATAGCATATAGATAGAATAGACATCATCATCAACACAAAACACATGTAAACAACATCTGGATCTCAAAAAATATGTATACTCATATATATATATATATATATATATATATATATNTCCCATCAGGCCATCCGAATGTTTACATACAAAAAATACATCTGCCTGCAGGCCAGTACCACATCTCGGTACAAAAAATCGGCTCACCAGCCTATCAAAAAGGTATACAATATACATCCATCAGGGTGCCTCTATCGCACCCCCAACTACTCCTCCCTCAGGAGGTGGTGGTGGCCGACCCCCACCTGCCCCAGGCGGTGGTGGCGGAACACCTGCAGGACCCTCCTGCCCCGGCGGCATGCATCCACTAGTCATCGCGGTCGGCATCGCTGCTCGCTGCACTATACCCCGCCATGGTGGAGGTAATCCTATGCAGTGCTCCATGAACCCCTCATCTTGGATGCGGATCCACAGGCCCTCAGGCACGTCCTGCAACACCGTCTCCAGACGACGACGTATATCATCCAAATCTACTCCAGCTGCCGCCGAAGGAGCATGAGATGGCCCCACACCAGGGTCATCGAATCGGTGCCTCCTCGCTGCCCTCTTGGGCTCCGCTGGACGCCCCGCGGCCTCATCCCATCAACGTCTCTCCCCACGCAACAGTCTCTCTAGCTCTCGCTGAACCGACGCTCTATGCAAATCCACCTCGTGCCCGCGAGGTGCCACATCTGCACATACAACAAACAACAAACAGCAGATCGTATCAGTGTCTATAAATCATACATATGGACTGATATCTCAAAAACACAACATAAATAAAAAACATACAAAAACTCAGCATACCTCGATGGTCAAAAACCTCCCCAGGACGCAACACCATGTCCGGGTCCCCCCAAAAGTCAATCCCAGCATAAGGGTACCGAAGTATGACCTGCGGCATCTGCCGCCATATCTGCGCCACCTGCGCCGTAAAATAATGCCCACCTTCGCCACCACCGTGGCAAACCAAAACTGCAGACCACCGCCTCAAGCATGGTTCTCGTGCCCCTAGCACCTCAAGTAGAACCCTCGGGCGCAGCATCGACACCCTCTCCAAGAACCAGGCTACTAGGATCGATCCAAAAGAAAACTCTCCGGTACCTGTGGACCGACAACGGTCCAATTGTGCGATCATCTACGCATGCAGCGTAAGCCCCCATGCGAACCACTCACGGCCCACCACCACCCTCTCCAGCACCAGCAGCTGGCCACCACTAATCTGTTGGGTCGCAAGTGACCCATACACGTGAACAATCATTGCCGCTATGCAATGATGAGCCAGGGAATCCAGACCACTAATACTCACTATAGTCCCAGACATGTAGTTCTTGCCTGAGAAATATCACTCGGCGATATCCCGCAGGTGTGTGTCCCTCGACAGCACAGGCTCTGCCGGTAGTGGTGTTCCCCGGAAGGGGAGCCCAGTCAAAAAATATATATCCTCCACCGTAGTGAAGGGGATCTACTCTCCTCGCACGAGGAAGCAGTGCAGATCTGGACTCCACATCTGGAGAAGGAATTGGAGTAAGTACTCCTGTGCCCGTATCAATGGGCACTAAAAAAACTTTAGCAACCCACAGGTTGCTAAAGCCGCTCGCACCGGAGGCCCTGCATTGGCCACAGCATCTCGCAACTGCGACCAGTCTCGCTCATGCCACCGAATGTCCATAGTCACTGCTAGATACCTGCACACAACACAGAGTCCTATATCATCTTATACAACCATCCAATGCATCAAAAAGACTCATTTTTTTCCGCCCCCAACCTTGTCCTAAAGACGCGGTTTTCTTACCCACAGGTGCGCACGTATGTGCGCCTGTTCACTATACAGGCGCACACATATGCGCGCTTGTTCACTATACAGGCGCGCACAAATGCGCGCCTGTTCATTGCACAGGCGCACTCATGAGCGCGCTTTTCTATCATACAGACGTGCTCACAAGCGCGCTTGTCCAGCTCACAGGTGCGCATTAGGGCGCGCCTGTCCACCTCACAGGCGCGCCCCTAGGGCGCGCCTTAAATTCCCACCCACACGCACCTATGTACGTCTATTCTATGGATAGGCGTGCATGTATACGCGCCTTCCACTGAATCGCCCGTGCATGCGGGCCCACACCCTAGTCAAAATCCCCTAAAACCCCTTGTACGGCCCCCCGTACCTACCCTGCCCAAAAATTAGAAACCTATTTCTATGTAGGACAATCAGACCACTAACCTGAAACTCGCACACCGTCGATTGGATACCTCGTGCTCCCTGAATCACCCAATCTCCTCTGAATCTGCTCATCCAGTCACTATAGCAGTAGGTACAAATGAGGTGGCAATGTGGGCCCTACAGCTATATATAGGCCTTTTACCAAACTTCCACTCACCATTCCGGGAGCCCACGGTGTCCATTTTTTGAACTGTCTTCAGCCACAGGATCAGCATCCCGCCACCGACATCACGGCCGTCCCTGTGTCACTTTTCATCCTAGGCCCCCAGGGCACCCTTTTTTCCATAACCTGGTTAGGTACGCATGCGCATAGTAACATTTGTTCAATACATGCTCATATCTTTGATTCTCTTTAGATATAGTTCACTTGGGGTATTTGGTTGTTCTATGCGCAGGTACTGGCTCATCGGTCACCGACATCATTCCTTCAGGTATATACTCAGCACTGGCATGTAGTCTCTCCCGCTGAATTGCATTTCCATTTCCAGTCACACCCTCTGATATTTTCCTTTAGGATCATCTTCCCCGGCTCTGCAGTACTCACACCTCCATTTGCATCATCGGTACTGTAACCCGGTAGCATTCTCACCCACATGAGTTGTCTCATTCATAGCACCTTTTGGCACTTTTTGACACTCATGCTGCTCTTCATTACCCTTTAAGGATGGGAGTCCCAGTAGTCTTTCATCATGTGGCGAACCAACCTCATACTTCTTCTCCTCATTTTGCTAGCTTCCCATATGGACTCCCAGATTGTCGCTTTATGGTTCTATCATTTTTACCTGCACCTCCACAAGATCATGAACCCTCCATTTCATCCACTATCAGTTTGCCCATCTGCGAACCTATCTTTATTTCACCTACCTCATACAGAAACTCACCAAAGGGGCCCCCAACCTTCATCCATTTTCCAAGAAATTTCTGCCCTCCCTGGGGCACTCATTTCACACTGGGGCACCCGTTTCTGTATTTGTACATTTTTCCCAAATTATTCATTATTTATTGTACAAATGCCTTTTATTTCTAGTCATTTTCTTTTGTCGTCACTGTTGGCGACCTTCTTTCTTTTTTGGCCACGCGCAACCCATGTCACCCTTGGTTGGAGCATTGCTTCTCATCTACCATTGTCGGCATCGTCCATATCTTCAGAGTACTACCCAGGTCACTTACCTTTATCCTCTGAATTTGTTCACCTTGTCCCACCTCTGGCACAACTTATCACTGGTCTTGTCGTCCCCCTGACACTCGACCTTGTCACACGGTTGCAGCCACTCATTATATCATACACCCTCCAACCAAGGGCAGTCTTGAGTCTTCCCACTTCTTGACTGCGTCCATGTACCTCTGCCACTTCCTCACCTCAGTAGATTCCATGAAGCCCTTTTCTTTTGGGAGTCGCGTCCCCCTTTTGTCGACATCAGCACAATTTTCCAGATGGGCGACAGTATCTTGATTCTCATTTTCCATTCAATGAGAGATCTCGGACGACACAGGGGGAAACACCATTGCCTCCTGATGTCGTTGACCCCCATAACATTCGACGCCAACACTTTCTCATGTTACGGTGGGTCTTACTTTGCGACTATTGCAGTTATTATTATCATTTTCCGAAGACCTCTGAACTCGGTCGGGCCATCAATGCCCACAACATCGTCGCTACTTATTACCGTGATCATTTCCTATTGTTCAGAGTATGTTCCTTTGCAGAATTGTCTTCTGCCTTTATCCTTACCGCCCCCGAGGGCGCTGCAGTTGTCTACACCAACATTTCCGTCATATTTTTTCAGAGTTACATAACACAAGCATGGGGCATGCCTGCCTCGTTCGTACACAATTGTATATTGTTACGCACCTTATAGAAGGTCGGGTTCTACCGGTTCCTTTCTTCTCCAAAGGATTGCTCTACACGGTCCCATTCTTTCTCTCTCTTACCACAACATTCTCAGTCGAAGAAACATTGATGGATTTTGGCTATACGTTTGCTCCTAACCTCATCCATCAGGGGGCATCTGTTATCACTGAAATTTTGTCTGCACATGGCGACGAGAACTCAGCATCGTCAAAACCAGAATGAAGTCATTCATGGCACTGGATTAATTTCACAGCATTGCAAAAGGGTCAAAAACTATACAAAGTAACCAAAAATTAAAGGGCGCTTTACAGAATCTGGGTGCGCGCGCATATGCGTGGAACAAAAACGTACCATTCACGCATACACACACGATGCGCGACTATTGGCACAAAAACCCGCGCACCTGCTAAACAGCGCATTTATTGAAATTGGTCGGCCTCCCAACCACTAATGGATCATCTCCCAAGCCGATTTGACATAAAATCTGAACTGAATCCGCATGGTAGGCTGGTCAAAGACCTAATTGAGCCTTAAAGAGCCCCTTTTCACACCTCAAAGGAGTTACATAATCACCCAATTCCATGCTATAAAAAGCCATGAAGAAACATCATTTTCTCAAGGAATTTCATTTAATGTTATGCTGCTTAGATTGTTTTAAGGACTCACTCCTTGACAATAACACATTAGCACCATTTCATTGACCTATCCACCTCTCTCTTGAGTGGATATGCTTTGAGTTCTTTCACCATCATTCTCATTTTCTTATTATAAGGAGAGAAAGTTTGTGAGGGCCTCAAGAGCCTTCCTTTGGAGGAAGAAGGAACCACAATTCCCTTTCTTCATTGTGCTTTGGATTTCATCAATAGACCAGCTCAAAAACATTGGTGATATTGGTCTTGTTGTCTTTGTTATTTCTTTTTCCATATGCTCATAGCTTTAGTTTTTTTTAATTTAATTCTTGCTCATAGTTTTGTTTTTCTTTTTCTAACTCTTTCCTCTACAGCTGTCATGCTTAGAAAGACCCACCTGGACATGTAAGCACCTTTTAATTGCTCATCAAGTGACGAATTGGGTGCAAACAGGTGGTAAGGGATGTCTAGGCAAGGGGTGCAATGCTAGAAGGTAAATGTATGGCTTACCTGTGGGTGCCTTTGTAGGTGGTGAGTTGCACTTGTCATGGATGCAAATGTTTCCAAGCCCATTTGTGCCTTTTGTATTTATTCTTATTGATTTTTATTTCAAGAACCTAGTTAGAGGACACTGCCCTGGCATGGTTACCAATGGTGGCAATGTTACCCACAAGAATTTCACGGAAATGAGAAGGATGGCTCATGATGATACCCCCTTTCTCTTGGCTATGCCACCAAAATCCACTACACTGGCGTGGTGACCGCTTGTTGGTAGTGTCAAACCACTAAATTCCCATGGACCTAATAGGCTAGCTCATGATGAGACCCCCTATCCTCTAACTAGGTCTTGTTTTATTATTTTTATGGGTCCCTCTGTTTCTTGCCGAGAAGATTTTTATTTCTTTCTCAGGGATCCCTAGTCGAAGCATCTCAAGGTTTAATTATTTGTATTTTATCTTTTTCCAGCTACTTTTACCCTCTTGGCCTTTAGCCCCTTCTTCCCATAAGGTAAGGTACAACCCTTGAATATTTGGCCAAACCAATGCCTAGACCAGTGTAATGGGATGGATGAGTGGGAGAAAGATGGAAAGTGGTAAGTATGGTGGGAGCGGACGATGGATTTTCATGATTCCCCTCAATGGAAACTCAAACCCTATGGGCACCAACTTACTAGGGAATCCTGTCATTCCCCTTAGGTATGGTCAAGTGGAAAAGAATAAATTCCAATCATTAGAAGAAAAATGAATTAAATACACATATTCAAAGGTTTTGAGGATCAAAGTGAGACACAGCATGATACCCAAAGTCATTACCTCGTGGAGAAAGAACCATCTATGCTGCAGGACCAGGCCGAGGTGATGGATGTTATTACTTCTGAAAAAGTGGAGGTGTTGAAGAATGAAAGGATGTGCCCTCCGGGGCTAGGCTCAAGTCGATCTGTCTCATGGTACTCCATGTCTAGGACCTGTGGGCCTCGAGACATAATATCCTTAGTTATCCCTAAGTTAGGGGATAACATCTGGCTCCAACTAGGGTACATGTGCTCACCGTAGAGCACATGATAACCTCAACATCTCTAGCATAACCTTTGACCTGCTTGATCTCAACATAAGGTTGTTAGCAATCATTTGGGGTGGTGATATCACCCTCGACTCATATATAAAATGAAAAAATAAAAGAAAGCATATATACAGATGGAAATAAAAACCACTCTAGCATGAAATGAAAATGGTATATACAATGAATTCAAATGCCTACCTACTTACCTGCACTTACCTGTCATGCTTTTGGAGGGTAGTAACAATTGATCTGCAAAGCGTTCACTAGTAACTTCAGAGATTCTCCCTCCATGGTCCCTAGGTTGAAAAAGTGTGTCCCTACAGGACTTATGATCTTGTAAGGATCTGTCCATAATCCATCCAACTTCTTGTGCATACCTGGTTTCTCCCTTCTCTTGTCCCATAAAAAAACTAGATCTCCTTCAGTGAAATATCTCTCTTTTTCCTTATGATCGAAGGTGTTCTTCATCTTCCCTTGGTTTCTTGCTATTTGGCTCATAGGAAGTTTTGCTTCCAACCCATACACTATCTCAAAAGGGGTTCTTCATGTTGAGGTATTTGTGTTATTCGATCAGCCCACAAGGCATATTTAATTTTTTTATACCAAGACCTCTTGTTTTCCCCTACAAAGAGTCAATCCTCTCTTTTTCTTAAATGATCCCCAACCTTTTTTGTACTGCGCACTCAGATCACGGTGATGGACCTGCAAAATATTATTTCTACTATCATGCATCCACTTGTTAATCCAAATGTTCTTTCTATGCATAGGAATGACATATCTTTCACTATTTCTATCAGATCTACTCATATCACATCTTCCTTCTTCTATTTGTGCCCTAGTTTCCAGACTAGGAAAAAATCTATCAAACATACCTAGATCCATTCTTTTGAAACAAAAATTTCCACTTATCTTACCTTTATCAGAGCACAAAGCTTTAAGATCTTACCACTTTTCTTTATATCAGACTTCTCTTCTTAGCACAGAGCTTCAAAAGTCAAGTAGAGTACTGCACACTAAAACAACAGATCTACACATAGAGCTTTCTCTTTTCTTTAGTTCCCAGCAATCACAGTTTCAGGTCCAGACAATGGAACAATTTGTTGGCACAGGGTCAGAGCCAGGGTTCAATGCTAAAAAAACACACCAACAAAACCCTAACTACAAGCCCTTCCGAAAACACCTGCGAAGCATATGAAGTCTCACTCGAGGTAGAGGCAGGGGCGGTTGAAGGACTCAAGTGTGTACAACCTAGCTGGGACACAAATATGTGATTACAACACTTAACAGAGAACTTAGCAGTTAATATTCATTAGTCTTTAACCCTTATTCATGTTACAGATTAAAACCCTAATTACATAACAATTAGTCTAAGCACATCTAATCGTTTATCACGTAACATCAAAGAATATCTAGCATTCAATCACATAATAAGCACCTAGAACTCATAGATCTATCTATCATACGTCAATAACAATGCACTAAGCATATAGATACATAACAACACAAAAAACATAGCACAAAGCACCATAACACAGGATATACGTGGTTCACCCCAGTGTGGGGCTACGTCCACCAACTCTTCTTCTCTTCTTATTAGTATTCTCACCCTCGACTCATATATAAAATAATAAAATAAAAGAAATCATATATACAGATGGAAATACAAACTACTCTAGCATGAAATGAAAATTGTAAATACAATGAATGCAAATGCCTATGTACTTACCTGCACTTACCTATCATGATTTTGGAGGGTAGCAACACTTGATGTGCAAATCGTTCACTGGTAACTTCAGAGCTTCTCCCTCCATGGTCCCTAGGTTGAAATAGTTTGTCCCTGTAGGACTTATGATCTTGTAAGGACCTGTCCATAATCCATCCAACTTCTTGTGCATACCTAGTTTCTCCCTTCTCTTGTCCCATAACAACACTAGATCTACTTCAGTGAAATCTCTATCTTTTTCCTTGTGATCGAAGGTGTTATTGATCCTGCATCCACTTGTTAGTCCAAATGTTCTTTCTATGGATAGGAATAACATATATTTCACTATTTCTATCAGATCTACTCATATCACATCTCCCTTCTTCTATCTATGCCATAGTTTTCAGACTAGGACAAAATCTATCAAACATACCTAGATCCATTCTTTTGAAACACAAAATTCCACTTATTTTACCTTTATTAGAGCACAAAGCTTTAATATCTTACCTCTTTTCTTCAGATCAAAATTCTCTTCTTAGCACAGAACTTCAAAATTCAAGTAGAGTACTGTGCTCTACAACAACATATCTACGCATAGAGATTTCTCTTTTCTTCAATTCCCAGCAATCACAGTTTCAAGTCTCGACAATAGAACCATTTGTTGGCATAGGGGCAGACCCAAGGTTCAACGCTACAACAATGCACCAAAAAACCCCTAACTACTGACCCTTTTGGCAACACCTGCAAAGCAGAAGAAGTCTCACCCGAGGTAGAGGCAGTGGAGGTTGCAGGACTGAAGTGTCTACAGCCTAGCTGGGACACAAATTTGTGATTACAACACTTAACAAAGAACTTAAAAGTCAACATTCATTAGTCTTTAACCCTTATTCACATCGTAGGTTAAAACCCTAATTACAGAACAACTTAGTATTAATCAAGATCCAAGCACATCTAATCGTTCATCACATATCATCAGAGCATATCTAGCATTCAATCACATAATAAGCACCTAGCATTCATAGATCTATCTATCATACATCAAGAACAGTGCACTAAGAAAATAGATACATAAAAACATAAAAAAAAATAGCACAAAGCACCATAACACAGGATATACATGGTTCACCCCAGTGTGGGGCTACGTCCTCCAACTCTTCTTCTCTTCTTATTAGTCTTCTCGCAATATTCTTGCATGGAAAGAGCCACAAACCAACTCCGCATAGGACAGAAGATCTATGTGCACCTCGCCAGATCCTCCTTCCCTGAGTTAGGTCACATCACAAATCCTTTTACAATCTATCCACACAAAGCCTTACACAATCTGTTACAATCACTTGCACTTAGCTCTACAAGTCTTACACATTATGCACAAAGCGTTCACAACTATTCGCACTTAGCAAAGAGTACTAATTATTACATCAATTGGATATATATTTATACATTACAAATGGGGTCTAAACATGGGTAAACGTATGGGCCTAAATCCCATACCTGTTACATAAACCCTAAACCCAAAAATCATGCAAAAGGGGGAAGGATCCCACGATCTTTTCTTCACCTGGGCGCTACGTCTTCGACCAGCCTGTCGAAGTCCCAAAAATGGTCAAAAACAACCAAGGTTCTTCAAAACTTGGTCGAGGGCCAACATAGTCCAATTTGCACTGTTTTGAACCGATTCAAAATCTCAAAATATGTAATTAGATGTTCAAACAGGGTTTCTCCTTTTAGGTTTTCCTCTAGGCTTTCAAACCTGGAATGATCCATTATACATTGAGTGGGGTGAGTGTTGTATTCTTCCTGATCATATAGTTTTCCTTTGCCATCCCAAAATGGTGAGACTTGATGTGCTCCGTGCTCCTTGGAGCACGATCTCTCTCACCAGGACCTTCTCTTTCCTCGGCCCGAAGAGCTGAACCACTCTTCTATTTCCCTTTCGAGAAATCTGCACCCCACAGTTTCTCTCGCTGTGACCCTCTCTTCTTCCCTTCGGAGGATCAGCGCTCACGCCTTCGCGAGTGCTCGTTTGATCGTGGGACTCTTGAATCCCTGAGACTCGATGGCTAGTCAACTCGTTGACTTCTTCCCGTCGGGATTTTTTCTCTATCACGGCTTCGCGCTATCGCTACTTCGCTACCCGCGATACCAAATGCTTGGCTCTCCGACTTCCGAGCCCCGATGTGCCGAACGCCGATGCAATGCCCGTCACACTTCGGTGACTCACCACCTCGCACCTTCACTACTCATGAACTTAACTACTGACTTTTCCTTCTTCCAAGTCCTGATGTGATGAGACTCTGAGATTCTCCTGTCGCGCTTTCGCTACCTTGCACCTCACGACTTGAACCTTCAAATATTTGGGCTTTTAATTTGCGATCCATGAACTCGCGAGATCTCCAACCTCTGCCACCTGTATCCCACTGATCTGTGGTCCCACACGGCTTACATCACCGTTGGGATATCGTACCTCATTCCCTCACAACTTCCCTCACCGAATCTTTGACACTTTTTTCTCACGAGATCCCGAGTAGCGATCTCACAACTAATACAACGGCCCCGGTCGACTTGTATCAATGCTTTGCCCCTCCTGAGCTTAGAATTTCTTCGTGCCTACACCGTAACTTCCTCACACCTCCGCAAGATCCAACAGCCCTCAGATTCTTGCGACTTCTCCTCAGAGAATTTCCACTGTCCATTCTTCCCGAAAAAATCCCCGAAATGATGAGACGCTCCTCCACAAAACTCGTCACCCTACACGCAAAGTTTCAACACCTGCTCGGATGCTTCGATGCACAACCTCTTTGTGAAATCCTTCGATGAATTCGAAGGCCTACTCCTCCTGAGCTTATTCTCAACTTCTCATGTCCCTTTGATAACTTCTTGCGCGCACTCCTTGCGAAAAATCTTCAACCTTATCTAAGTGTTGAAGTCTTTCGACCCTGCGCACTCCTGCAGCAGCAATCTTTCAATAGTTTGCTCAGAATTGCAATTCTGAGACTTCACTTGGCTTGTGCACTCCTTGCATGGCACTGTGCCTATTTGCACTCTCGAGGAAATGAGAACAAAAGCTTTCTCTAAGTGAACCCTTCTGTCAACGCACTCCTTGCGGACAAATTCAACTGCACTCCTTGCAGGAATCTTCTGGATCACTTAGAGAAACAATTGAAACTCATTCTATCTCCCTCTCAGACTTCAATTGAAACATGAAATCACATGCACAACATATATAAAGTAAATGCATAACAGGAAAGAAAACATTCAAGAGAATAACCTCAATACACAGAGAGTAGACACATAACCATGGAATTGAATCAAAGCTTCCTTCTATTAATTCAATATCTGTACATGGGTGTTCTTTACACAACTCTCAGCTCTGCTCTTCTCTCTGAATGCTTGATAATAATACAATTATACTATGAGGGTGTCTATATCCATTTTCCCTCTCGATTTCTAAACTATCAAATCTAGAATTAAATGTTTTATCTACTTTGCATTAACTATCTTAAATGCCTCATCTACCTAAGGACGAGAGCTATCTACTCAAGGTCCATTTACAATACAAGTGCACCGTCTCTTAAATGAACCATTTAAGATCACACAACAATTTCAAAGTATTTCAAAATGTGTGTTGGCTTGTCCAGCTGGCTTCCGCTTGATGTGTTGGCTCACTTGATTGTGCTGGCGATGCTCCTACATCATACTCCTTGGCTTGAAAATTTTCATGGGCTCCTGTCCATGAGCTCTTGCATGGTCTATCCATGCTTTTGGATCTCTACTTCATTTTCCCAGCTAGCATCTTCCACTGGGTGATTCTTCCACTTGACCAGATACTCGAAATACTACCTTCGCCTGGTCTTCTTTCCCACTCGCTTGTCCAGTATGCACTCCATCTGCGGTCTCTCTGCAACTGGCATCTATTTCGTCCACTCGATCACTGGTTCCTCAGTTCCAACCTCTGCTTCTCTAGCCTTGTATGGTTATAAATCCGAAACATTAAATATCGGAGATATCCTGATGCCATCCGACAACTCAATTTCATAAGCATTTTCTCCGAACTTCTTTAGGACCTTGCATGGCCCGATTTTCTTCATTTTCAGCTTATTGTATGTTCCCCTTAGGAACCTTTCCTTCCTTAAGTGCGCTAAAATCAGATCACCAACTTCAAACTGAAGTTGTCTTCTGTGCTGATCTACTCTGTGCTTATATTCCTGATTTGAATCTATCATTCGCTGCTTCACCTTGCTGTGAATTTCCCTCATCGCCTCAGTGAATTCTTTTGCACTAGCGTTGCTAGTAGAAGTTTGTTTTGAATCCCCCAGTTCAGAAACTCCCCTTGGCTGCATCCCATATACAACCTGAAATGGACTCTTTCTTGTGCTCCTGTTCACTGAGTCATTGTACGCAAACTCTGCCTGCGGCAACACATTGTCCCAGCTGCTATGGTGCTCTGTCACCAAGCTTCTCAGTAAATCTCCCATACTTCTATTTACAACTTCCGTCTATCTGTCTGTCTAAGGATGATAAGAAGAACTAAACGCCAAGTTAGTTCCTAGCTTCTTCCATAGCACCCTCCAAAAATGCCCTATGAATTTTGTGTCTCTGTCTGAAACTATGCTTTTCGGCAATCCATGAAGTCGAATGACCTCCTTGAAAAACAAATTTGTGATGTGAGTCACATCGCTGGTCTTCTGGCATGGGATAAAATGTTCCATCTTAGAAAACCTATCTACCACCACAAAGATGGAATCAACTCCTCTCTGCGTCCTTGGAAAACCCAATATAAAGTCCATGCTGATCGCCTCCCATGGCCTCTCTGGTATGGGCAATGGCTGATAAAGACCTGCATTCTATTTCCTGGCCTTTGAATGCTGACAAATTCGACATCTGTCAACAAACATCTTGACCTCTACTCGCATGCTTGGCCAAAAGTATGATTTTCTCAACTTTGCGAATGTCTTGTCGTGGCCAAAATGTCCTGCCAATCCACCACTGTGTTTTTCCTTCAACAAGTTCTCCCTCATGGAGCAATTTGGAATACACAGTTGATTTCCTCTGAACAACAATCCCTCCTGGATCATATATTCTATCCACGGGCTTCTGTCTCTAAGAACTGGATTCTCAGCTGCTTCATATACTTCTCCAAAATCTGCATCTCCTACATACATGTCCCTTAGATTTTCAAAACCCAATGTTTTGACTTGGAATTCCTGTAGCAACAAACATTTCCTGCTCAAAGCATCAGCCACTTTGTTAGCAGTTCCTGAAATGTGTTTGATCACAAACGTGAAATTTTGCATATACTCTACCCATTTTGCATGCGTCTGATTCAACTTCTCCTGTTGACTCACAAACTGGAATGCATGATTATTGCTGTACAATACAAATTCTTTCGGGATCAAGTAAGCCTCCACTTCTTCAACGCCTGTATGATAGCATAAAATTCTTTATCATACGTGGAGTACTTTAGTTTTTCTTCATCCAGCTTCTCACTGAAATATGCAACTGGCCTGTCTTCCTGACTCAAGACCACTCCTATGGCATATCCGCTTGCATCACATTTCACCTGAAATGTCTTCATGAAATCCAGCAACACCAACACTGGTCGTTCTGTTATCTTCTGCTTCAACAAATTGAAGCTCTTCTCAGCCTCTGTTGTCCAATGAAAAGACTTATGTCGCTTCTTCACTGTGTCCATCATTGTTGCGCTAATTCCACTGAAATTCCTAATGAACTTCTGGTAGAAACTAGCTAAACCATGGAAACTCCTCACCTCGAAAACATTTCTCGGTGATGGCCAATTCTTGATCACTTCCACCTTACTCGGATCCATTTTCAACTCGTTCGCTGAAATAACAAAACCTAAATAAATGAGCTATGTCTTCATAAATGAGGACTTCTTCATGTTAATCAATAGCTTCTCTTGCTGTAGTTTTCTCATCACAATAGCCAAATGCTTCAAGTGTTCAGCTTTGGTCTTACTAAAAATCAGTATGTCATCCAAGTATACAACGACAAACTTTTCGATGAATTCCCTCGGGACTTCATTCATCAACCTCATGAATGTTCTCGACACGTTCGTCAAACCAAATGGCATGACCAGCCATTTGTACAAACCTTCGTTTGTCTTGAATGCTGACTTCCATTCATCACCTTCTCTCATGCGAATCTGGTGATATCTGCTCTTCAGATCAATCTTTGAAAAATAGTTTGCCCCACTCAGGCAATCCATTAGATCATCCATTCTCGGCAGTGGAAACCTGTACCTGATGGTTATCTTGTTTATCGCTCTGGAGTCGGTGCACATTCTCCAACCTTCATCTTTCTTTGGACTTAGTACTGTCGTAACAGCACACGGACTCAGGCTTTCTCTGACCAATCCTTTGTCCAACAAATCATGTACCTAATTCTTGACCTCCTCATTTTCCCACGGCGTCAATCAGTACGCAGCTTTGTTCGGCAAACTCGCTCCTGGTATGAGGTCTATGTGGTGACTCACACTTCTCATCGGTGGCAACGAATGAGGTAATTCATCCATGATGATGTCAGCGAACTCTTCCAGCAGTTCCTGAATCTCATCTAGTAAGTCATCCACTCTTGTGCTAGTCAGAACAATCCTTGGCTTCCTGACCACAAAGAATTGTGGATCTTCTTTCTTCTCCATCTCTATAAGAAGTTCCTTTCCACTCATGAGAAGTATTGTGTTTCTTACTTCCAGTTTCACTTCCTTATCCTTTATCGGAAGCAACCTGTGTGTCCTCCCATCCTTCTCCAAAGTATATGTGTTCATCCTCCCATCATGAACCACATTTCGGTCATATTGCCATGGTCTACCCAGTAACAAATGACATACATCCATGGGAATGACATCACACAAGACCTTATCATTATATCCCCCTATCTTGAATTCAACCAAACATTGTTTAGTGACACTCACCTGATGTCCCTTCTGTAGCCACGAGACCTTATATGGACTCAGGTGATCAGTTGTCTCCAGCTCCAACTTTTCTACCATCTCGGTCGAAACGAGATTATCTGTGCTAACACTGTCAACAATAACCTTGCATTTCCAATCCTTGGTTTTGCAAGCTGTTCTGAACAGTCTGGTCCTCTGAGCTGAGTCCTCCACCTCCTTCCTGGGTGTTAAGAGAACTTTACGCATCATCAACGACCTTCCGCCTTCGGTGTCTTCATTCTCAACATCACGCCTCTGCACTTCAGTGATGTGAGCTTCTCCACTATCCTTCTTCTTCTCTAGACACTCGAATGACTTGTGCCCATTTTTTCCACATGTGAAGCATGTGATTACTCCACCTCTTCCTCTTCCTCTACCTCTGGTACGAGGAAAAGTATTTCCATCAACATATCCTCCACTCTGCTCTGTATGCTGCCCTCTTTGTTCAACATGTGGCTGTCCTCGCTGTGAGGTTCCACCCCTCTCAATCTTACCCTGAGGTTTCTTCCATTCCTCCTTGGGCTTCTGGTATTTCTCCTGGGCGACTGCCTTGCCTCTGGGCTGGCTTCTACCTTGCCCTCGCTAACCTTTCTTATGACTCAGCTTCTCTTCGACTTTCAGAGCCATCTGATAAGCATCCTCCACCGTCCTGATGGTAACCATGCTTAATTCATCCTGAATGTCGTATCTCAGACCATTCAGGTACCTAGCCACCTTCTCATCATCGCTCTCCTGATGACCTTCTCTGATGCTCAGTTGATAGAATTCCTCGGTGTATTCTTTCACCGTCACCATTTTCTGTCTTGGGTTCTGCATTCTCCTAAACAGATTAATTTGGTAGTCTCTTGGGATGAATTTTTCCTTCATCTTCGCAATCATTCGATCCCATCTTTTGATCTTTTGTTTGCCTTTGCAGCGTCTGTCTGCTTGAATCTCGTCCCACCATAATGCTGCATGTCCCTTCAATCGGGTGACAGCATGTCTGACCTTTTTATCCTCTTTGATATCCTCATAGTCGAAGTAGGTGTCAAGAGCTCTAATCCAATCTAGAAGCTCTTCTGCATCTAGATTCCCCTCATAGACTGGAATGTCCATCTTTGCCTTTGCACCCATCCTGGCGATAGCTTTAATCAATTGCTCAGTTGACGCATCTTCGGCTGCAACTTCTCCTTGTTGTTCAGCTTCAACTTCGCCTTCGAAGTCACTTAGATCTCCAGCACTGGCTATGCGTCTCTGCGCTGCTTCCATATTTTCTAATCTCGCTTGGAGATCACGTATCTGCCTTTCCATTTCTGGATTCTGGGCTTGTCTCCCTCTGCCTCTCTAGTTTCCCCTATCCTCTAGATCGGGTGATTTCCTTTCTCTCCTTGGAGGCATGGTGAAATTTTCCTTTCTTCTCTCTACTACAGAAAACAGAGAACTCTTTCTCGCTCTGATACCACTTGATGTGTATCAGAGTGATTTCCTTTTCTGCCTCTCTTCCTGCTTGAAATATACAAGCAAGAACTAGCTCTGATACCACTTGATGCGCTTGTTAGGACCACACTATGCACCTTTTTGCCTATACTTTTTTCCATTATTATACCCTTGATCACCTATATTTGAACCTATACTATCACTTTGTCTGATCATCTCAAAGGTATACAACGTCCTTTCTCATTACTATATGCTTAATCTGTTTTGCATAATATTTTACATCACTTTTGTACTTAACCATTGATTGGAAATGCATAAGTGTCCAAAACTGCAGATTTGCATTCAAGGTCTATTGCTGAAACACAGAAACGATGCTGAAACACGGAGCTGCTACACAGTCCAAGGTCGCAGATGCTGAAACACGGAGCTGCTACACAGTCCGAGGTCGCAAGATGATGAAACACGAAGCTATTACACAGTCCAGAGTTGCAGATGTTGAAACACAGAAGAAACTGCCAGAACCAACGATGCTGAAACACAAGGAAGCCGCCACAGTCAACAGTCAACAGTCAGAGCGCAATTCACGTGGCTGAAACAGCATCAACAACGATGAGAAGAAGCTGTTACACTAGCCGTAACAGCAATACCTCGTTCAGCATTTGGTTGCGTGAAATCAGGACATCCTATGCTAATTTAGAAAGAAGATCCGATCTAGGATTGGATTGAGATGCATTGTAATGATTGTATCGAAGGTATTTCCTCTTTAAATCAGAGGAAATCACCATTCGACATATCAAAAGTTTTTGTACTGAAGCAACTCCAGAGAGGCGGGATGTGTTCTATTCTTTCAATTTGTAATGTGATATTTCAACAGATGAATATAAGACTGCTTTGATTATTCGTCTCTAAGCTTTCCCGTTCCAGGGGAATCTTGTGAGAAGGGAGGGCCCACCTTCATCACAAGATTCACCCATTAGTTAGAAGTGTGTTAGTATAGTTTCTGTTCATGATTTATTTAACTGTCGTTTGCTGAAACATTGTTTTAATGAATTTCGCTTTGCTGAAACACTACTGACTCTGTCTTAGTTTATTGAATGGGATTTGTAATTCTTTTTACCAGCAAGCTTGTGTCATGATTTTATGCTAGCAGATATTTGATTAAAGGTTCCTGCTCAGACAGAAAGGAATCGGAACATCATACCCTCTGTAGATTTCAATTCCTGCTGTGTGCTAGCCAGAGGTTCGGTTAAGAGGTTCCTGCTCAGACAGGAAGGAATCCAATTACCTCGACCTCTGTAGATTTCATTTCTTCAGCAAGTGTGCTAGTCAGAGATTTGGTTAAAGGGTTCCTACTCAGACAGGAAGGAATCACAACACCTTGTCCTCTATAGATTTCAGCAAGTGTGTTAGACAGAGATTTGGTTAAAGGGTTCCTACTCAGACAGGAAGGAATCACAACACCTCGTCTTCTGTAGATTTCCTTTACCTCTGCAAGTGTGTTAGCCAGGGATAGGGTTAAGGGTTCCTAATCAGAAAGGAAAGAACCAAAACACCCTGTTTTCTGTAGACCTTCATTAATGCTAGCCAGAAACTGGGTTAGTAATCCCTGCTCAAAAAGGAAGGGATCAGACTGCTCTGTTCTCTGTAAATTTCAACTTCACAAGTGTGCTAAACAGAAGTAAGGCTCAAAGCTCCTACTTAGAAAGAAAGGAACTAGGTGGCTTTGTTTTCTGATAGAGTTAATTGTTTTCTGCATTATTGTTTTCATGAAAGAGTGTTAGTGCTGAAGTCTTTGTTGAGAGTAAGGGTCCTGTTCTCTGATTGCAGTTGTTCTTTCCCATTGCAAGTGTTATTTTAAATGTAATCCAGGATTCTTAAATTGATCTTTAAAGGTTTGCAATAGGGAAGTTACTTTCCTGTGATTTAATACAGAACTTCAATTTATTTGAGCAAGTGAGATTAGTATAAGTTTCTTTACTACAACACTAAGCTGCTTTTGGAATTGAGCATATATAGTGCGTGGTTATCTTTGAAATAAAAGACTTCCCTGGGTTGATAATTTATGTTTCACTTGGTTGTTTRAAAATTAATTAAGCAATTATAGTGACCAACATTTTGGCGCCGTTGCCGGGGAAGATAGCTATAGATTTCAAAAGCACTTGTGATTTCTTTTCTTTAGATAAAAAGAATGCATGAAAGACCCCAAAAACCCCAAAGACACTAACCCTACAGGTGGCAAAGGAAAAGGAAAAGGAGGAAGAAATACTTTTATTGACGACATTGCATCCAAGTCTGAATCTGCTGCTCAACGAACAAACCTTCAAAAACAGAATTCCCAGCCTTCATTTCGAGCAATTTTCGGAACAGGGAAAGAATTTTGGAGTCCGGAGACAGTCCAGAAGCCAGTAGAAGATATTGAGGACAAAGCAAGTGCAGCAGGTGAGCAGCCAGAAAACATGGATGAGTACTTACATCACGAAGAAGAGGCAGAAGCAGAAGTAAAAGATGAAAATTCTTTTTCTACATTAGGATTCCCTATAGGCGATCTCCCTGGAGGAGCAGCCCCCATGAAAAATATTCCACTCTCAGCATTGCCAAATTTTCATGGGTTATCTTCAGAGGATCCTGATGAATTTCTGTTTGAATTTGATATATTATGTCGAAGCTATGATTACATTTCTAATGCTCAGAAACTGAAGTTATTTCCAGCAACACTAAAAGGGAATGCATTAAGATGGTTTATGAGTCTTGGGAGCCATGTAATCACAACATGGGACCAAATGAAACAGAAATTCATAAACAAATACCAGGATTACTGCCAAACAAGGGAAAATAAGGAGGAGTTATTTAAAATGATGCAGAAGGAAGACGAGAATCTAGAAGACTTTGTAGAGAGGCTACAATACAATCTACAAAGATCCAGTCATCCCAATGTAAGTAAGGATATCCTCAAAACCATTTTATTAAAAGGGGTAAGGGATAACTCTCTGGATATGCTGAACATGCTTGGAAAAGGGGACATATCCAAGGAATCATATGATGAGATTGTCAATTTATGCAAAAGATGTTCAAGGGGAGCTTCAAGAAATAGATTGAACAACAGGGACACTACATTTTCTAGAGTCCAAAAATCAGCCAGCGGGGGAGCAACAAGGGCAGAGATAGGTAATCTACTTGAAGATTTTAAAACTGAAATGCTTAGCTCTTTTGCCTCACAAATGGATACCCTGCAGATTAAGAAAAAGCAAGCATAAGTAGAAGCAGCCTTGTCTATCTTTTGTCCTCAATGCAGAGATAAGCACCCAAAAAGAGAATTTCCACTGGACAGGAAACCTATCTGCACTATTTGTGACAAAGATCATG
>SNQJ01S0003303.1:32227-67418 GCA_010110895.2 Picea sitchensis | reverse complement strand
CATGGGTTCAAAGCCACCCTTCAGAAATATCATATTCAGCAGAGAATGACTACAGCATACCACCCCCAAGCCAATGGAAAGGTGGAAAGCACAAACAAAGTAATAGAAGCCATTCTCACAAAGACAGTGAAGGAAAGTAGAAAGGATTGGTCCTACAGGCTCCTTGAAGCACTATGGGCCTACAGAACTACCTGGAGAAATACTACAGGATTTTCTCCCTATGAATTGGTCTATGGAAAGAGTGTTATCTTTCCTATGGAATTTGAGATAAAAACCTTAAGGACTGCTTTAGCTGCCAACCTCGATCTAACCGATGCATAGACAGCCAGGCTGCAGTAGCTTAATGAACTGGACAAGAAAAGACTAGATGCCATTTAGCAAACAACTGTAATTCAACAACAAAGATCACAATGGCATGACAAAAATATCAAGAACAAGCAATTCCAGAAAGGTAATTGGGCTCTACTGTATGATTCTCGGTTCAAAGAATTTCAAGGGAAACTGCGCACAAGATGGTTAGGACCTTACGAAGTCGACACAGTTTTCCCCAATGGAACAGTAAGGCTCCTCACAATCGATGACTCCAGAACGCCATTACTTGTAAATGGTCATCGGCTTTGTCTGTACCAGAAACCTATTTCTAAAGAAGATTTCAAGGCTACATGCATGGCAGACGCTCATTTTCTTTTCATTGAGGGGGTCTCTACCCCCAATAACAATTAATTCTTTTAAGATTGATTTTTTTTATTAGATTAGATTAGATTTTGTTTTTCTAATAATCCCTGTCAAAGAAATACCATGCTACAGATGTTCTGCAGATTCCCGATCAAAGCACAGCCACCAGAAGAGGATGATTCCATTTCAGAGAGACGAACCTTCACGATGCTGAAACACCGTTGTTCAGCACTGATGCTGAAACACCGATGCTCCGCACTGATGACCTTCATGCTACTGAGACACCACTGGTCAACCTTCTGGACTTGCCCCTGAAGCCGAACAACCACCATTCTTCACTTTTCACTGTTGCTGGAACACTACTGTCAGAAATCCGCCATCCTTCTCCATTATTGAAACACCAAACTTACACCCTTCTTTCCCCCACCACGACCCGAATACCTTCTTCATTTCCTCATCATCCTTCATTGACGAAACAACTCCGTCCAGCAATTGTTTCGCCTTTCCCTTTTAATGCTGCAACACCATTGCTCAGCACTGTTGACTTTCCCCCGATGTTGAAACACCATTATTCAGCACTTTTTCTTCCCACTCCCAGAACACTACAGTCCATCATTTTCTCACCCTCCATCATTCACGAAACAATTCCGTCCAGCAATTGTTTCGCCTTTTTCCGTTACTGAAACACCATTGTCAGCAACCCTCCAACATTTCTTTTCACGATGCTGAAACTCCACTGTTCAGCACGTTTTCACTATTCTTCACTTACGATGTTGAAACACCACTGTTCAGCACGTTTGATTTTTTTTTCATGATGATGAAACACTACCGTTCAACACTTTTTGACTTTCTTCCGATACTGAAACACCAGTCATCAACAGTTCTTCATCTTCAACAATTGTTCCATCCTTCTCTGTTGCTGAAACACCAATCTTTCACCATCTTCCGTCAGCAAGCTTTTACGCCCTCAGATTATAATTCGACCTTCTAAACAGCATCACCACGAACATGCATGATATCTAGTTGGCTGAACGAATCAAATGGTAAGGCAAGGTATGTAAATATAATGTAATTCGGATTAGACTATAGTTAATGAGAAACATTTTAAGCCATTAATACCATTTAAAGTGCCATTATTACTAATTGCACTTAACGGGAGGGGAAGTACACATCAAATCTGCCATACCATCATTTCCTCCGATTTTATCGCCGTCATCCCCATTTCATCACCTTTTTGCGCATTTAACCACTATTTCCTGCATATAACCCCTTGGAAAACTTATCCTGTGCCAGAGATGATACACAAACTCTTGACGCCTGTATCTTACTAAGCTAGTAGGCATGGGAGGAGTTGTCATGCGCAAAGAACTTGCCACCACAACATTGCTCGAACACTATCCAACAGCATATCAAATCTTCGAGCAAGCAGGCTAGCTTAATTACTTCCGCCAGCTTCAGGGATATAATGAATAGCAAGTACTACAGTTCGCCCGTAATCTTCAGGAGAACCATTCTTTCATCGCAGGCATCCGAATCTCTGTAACAGAGCAAGACATATTAGAGGTCTCAGGCCTCCCCATGGATGGCACTCGACAGTTCATCCCGAAACATGTCATCGGCGATGTCCAGCAGAGTTTCTTCCTGGCTGAGGAAAGAATTGTATTGAAGGTCAGAGGCATTCAGCTCAGTTCACTACCACCCCCGTGGTCGGAGGTCGCCCGATTCATCAAGCACTACCTGACTTCCTTTTGCTTTCTCATTTAAGACATAACAGAAGGGTCAATATTCCATATTATTTGTTGGGATGTCTAAAGAACATGGCACATTACTGTCGAAAGGAAAAAGATCCAACCCAGTCACTTACCCACCACCGTCTTGTTCAATTACTCATCAACAGGGGTTTTGAACAGCAAAACTGTCCATTAAATAACCCGCCCATAAACCCTCAACCAGCTGTTGAAATGCCCCAAGAACAGCAAAACCCCCCAGACGTTCCTGAAATACCCAATATCCCGCCCACAGAACCAACCAGTCCAGTCATTGCCCCTACCCCACCTAATCCACCACATACCCTACCTGAGTCATCCACTCCCGCCCTCCATATATGACTCGGAACCAGAAAATGTCCCCTACCCTATCATTCAGGAAAGACCTCCACGAAAACGAAAACAGATTGCCCCCTTTCCACCTCCCCCGCGCAAAAAGCGAACGAGAGCTTCAATAAGGCCACCCTGGATGCCCATTACCCTAGACACCCCACCTATTCGATTGGTACGCTGTACATCTTCAACTTCCCAAACCCCGGGATCTTTGCCTATTCCAACCTCGGTGGCTGCAACACAAGAACCAGCCACCGATATTGAGTTGTCGGAATTAGAAACCCAGACATCATTTGTTTTTGAAGTAGTGGAAACACAACCAGCTACCCATCCAGTGGCTGAAACACAAGAACTAGCCACTGGTATTGAAGTTGAGCTACAGGAATTTGAGACCCCAGATGCTGCAACACAATATCCCGTGGCTGAAACACAAGAACCAGCCACTGATTTTGAAATTGAGGAAATTGAGACCCCGGATGCTGCAACACAACACCCAGTGGCCGAAACACAAGAACCAGCCACTAACATTGACACTGAGATTCAGGAATCAGAAGTTGAGGGTGCTGAAACACTACTCTTCCTCCACCAAGAGGCTGAAACACAAGCATCAGTTGCCATTCCCGTAGCTTCTCCACAAGAACCAGCTAAGGAGACGATGACTGAAACACAAGAACCAGTCACCTCTAAATCCAAACAAACAATGGCCGATGTCTTGGAAGAAAACGAGTTTCTAAAGTCTCAGTTGGAATCATATCAGCAGGAATTAGCCAGGGCAAGGGAGGCATATGAAAAAGAATTAAACCAGTACGCCCTAGAGCGAACAACAATCTTGTCAAAGCAGACTACAGAGAGTGTGTGTAAATAATACATGTGTTGCCAATGTGGAGACATTTACTACCGAGCAGGCTATAAGATAACTCAAGTGCCAGTGCCAGGAGCAGCTCCCGTTCCTTCACCTTTTGAAGCCAAAGCAGAACCTGCTACAACACAAGAACCAGCAGGCCCTAGCAAGGCCAAGACTGAACCTGCTGCAACACAAGAACCAGCAGGCCTTTTTAGACTCAAGAAGGAAGCCCCTACTGCTGTCAACAAGGCCGTGCAAACAGTGCACATCGAGGAATTTGCACCTCCCAATCAGACCAATCCCCCCACTTTCAGAGAACAAGCTACTCAAACCATGCCTAATCCCATTACTTCCCACGCTGCAACTCAGACTTTCCAGTTATGGGATGAGCAGGCAGAGATACAGAAGTGGAAAAAGGAGTATGTTGAGACACAGGCCCAACATCTGCAATTGCACAAACAGATATGGATCAATCAAACCTTCTCAAATTGGGAAGCATTGGACCAGACCTTCCAGACAGTGCGTGAGCTTAAGAAGAAAAACAAAGACTTGAAGGACAGATTGATCCTGGCATTTGATATGATGCAAAAACTAATGGCCACAAGGAAACCATCTTGTAACTATTCTTTGTTTCTCATGGAGAGACTCATGTGATTTCAGATTAATTCTATCATGGAAGGAAAACCCCATGAAGTCATTTCATCAGTAGACTTTATCAAAACTTTTGTAGCTGCTTCTACCAGGGATCAACACCTCCTCTGTGAGGCTTACTTCCATAATGAGGCCATTCCAGAAAACAGGTTGCTGAACATAAATCCTGTAGTTGGGGATGTTCAACTTCGAGCATTTACTTCCTTTCTCCTCAACCAAATCACTTGGCAAGGTGACTTTTCGGTTGCCTAGAACAATGAAGAAAATCGCCTCCTCTGGATCAGACTAGAACCGCAAGGGGTAGCCACCTTCATCTCACAATATTATGCATTCTTAAAGCAACCAGGGGTGACTGAACATGTTCAACACCTACAGTCAGAGGTGATTCAGGATTGTGAATGCATCATCAGTGCCATTGAGATCCCTGCCCTCCAGGCCAACAACCTGTTTTGGCAGCAGTCCACAGAAAAGAGACGACATAGCAATCCTTTTGGTCCGGCTAACTTAGAAGTAGAAATTTCTAGGGTACCCAAGTACATCTAGTGTATGAGACAGTGTGCTGAGAATTGGATTGGGTACAGGTTCCATTTTCCCATTCTCTGGTTGCCAACAGAGAAATATCAAATCAGTTACAAGCTGCCGAAAAAGGCAGAAACAACAGCGTGGCAAAGAATGCAAGAAGTGCAAGGGTTCAGAATGCTGACAGAAAGGACCTCCCACAGTTACAGCTTGTGTAATTTACACGATCAGAGTCGGTATCAAAAATCTGATTCAGAGTGAGTTGCCTGAGGACATGCAACACCTTGAGCTGGGGGGGATGTTAGGACCACACTATGCACCTTTTTGCCTATACTTTTTTCCATTATTATACCCTTGATCACCTATATTTGAACCTATACTATCACTTTGTCTGATCATCTCAAAGGTATACAACGTCCTTTCTCATTACTATATGCTTAATTTGTTTTGCATAATATTTTACATCATTTTTGTACTTAACCATTGATTGGAAATGCATAAGTGTCCAAAACTGCAGATTTGCATTCAAGGTCTATTGCTGAAACACAGAACCGATGCTGAAACACGGAGCTGCTACACAGTCCGAGGTCGCAGATGCTGAAACAGGGAGCTTCTACACAGTCTGAGGTCGCAAGATGATGAAACACGGAGCTATTACACAGTCCAGAGTTGCAGATGCTGAAACACAGAAGAAACTGCCAGAACCGACGATGTTGAAACACAAGGAAGCTGCCACAGTCAGCAGTCAACAGTCAGAGCGTAATTCACGTGGCTGAAACAACATCAACAATGATGAGAAGAAGCTGTTACACCAGCCGTAACAGCAATACCTCATTCAGCATTCGGTTGCGTGAAATTAGGACATCCTATGCTAATTTAGAAAGAAGATCTGATCTAGGATTGGATTGAGATGCATTGTAATGATTGTATCGAAGGGATTTCCTCTTTAAATCAGAGGAAATCACCATTCGACATATCAAAAGTTTTTGTACTGAAGCAACTCCAGAGAGGCGGGACGTGTTCTATTCTTTCAATTTGTAATGTGATATTTCAACAGATGAATATAAGACTGCTTTGATTATTCGTCTCTAAGCTTTCCCATTCCAGGGGAATCTTGTGAGAAGGGAGGGCCCACCTTCATCACAAGATTCACCCATTAGTTAGAAGTGTGTTAGTATAGTTTCTGTTCATGATTTATTTAACTGTCGTTTGCTGAAACACTGTTTTAATGAATTTCGCTTTGCTGAAACACTACTGACTCTGTCTTAGTTTATTGAATGGGATTTGTAATTCTTTTTACCAGCAAGCTTGTGTGATGATTTTATGCTAGCAGAGATTTGATTAAAGGTTCCTGCTCAGACAGAAAGGAATCGGAACATCATACCCTCTGTAGATTTCAATTCCTGCTGTGTGCTAGCCAGAGGTTCGGTTAAGAGGTTCCTGCTCAGACAGGAAGGAATCCAATTACCTCGACCTCTGTAGATTTCATTTCTTCAGCAAGTGTGCTAGCCAGAGATTTGGTTAAAGGGTTCCTACTCAGACAGGAAGGAATCACAACACCTTGTCCTCTATAGATTTCAGCAAGTGTGCTAGACAGAGATTTGGTTAAAGGGTTCCTACTCAGACAGGAAGGAATCACAACATCTCGTCTTCTGTAGATTTCCTTTACCTCTGTAAGTGTGTTAGCCAGGGATAGGGTTAAGGTTTCCTACTCAGAAAGGAAAGAACCAAAACACCCTGTTTTCTGTAGACCTTCATTAATGCTAGCCAGAAACTGGGTTAGTAATCCCTGCTCAGAAAGGAAGGGATCAGACTGCTCTATTCTCTGTAAATTTCAACTTCACAAGTGTGCTAAACAGAAGTAAGGCTCAAAGCTCCTACTTAGAAAGAAAGGAACTAGGTGGCTTTGTTTTCTGATAGAGTTAATTGTTTTCTGCATTGTTGTTTTCATGAAAGAGTGTTAGTGCTGAAGTCTCTGTTGAGAGTAAGGGTCCTGTTCTCTGATTGCAGTTGTTCTTTCCCATTGCAAGTGTTATTTTAAGTGTAATCCAGGATTCTTAAATTGATCTTTAAAGGTTTGCAATAGGGAAGTTACTTTCCTGTGATTTAATACATAACTTCAATTTATTTGAGCAAGTGAGATTAGTATAAGTTTCTTTACTACAACACTAAGCTGCTTTTGGAATTGAGCATATATAGTGCATGGTTATCTTTGAAATAAAAGACTTCCCTGGGTTGATAATTTATGTTTCACTTGGTTGTTTAAAAATTAATTAAGCAATTATAGTGACCAACAGCGCTCTGCACTCCTCGGAGCACGATCTCTCTCACCAGGACCTTCTCTTTCCTCGGCTTGAAGAGCTGAACCACTCTTCTATTTCCCTTTCGGGAAATCTGCACCCCACAGTTTCTCTCGCTGTGACCCTCTCTTCTTCCCTTCGGAGGATCGACGCTCACGCCTTCACGAGTGCTCATTTGAACATGGGACTCTCGAATCCCCGAGACCTGATGGCTAGTCAACTCGCTCACTTCCTCCCGTCAGGACTTTTTCTCTATCGCGGCTTCGCGCTATCGCAACTTCGCTACCTGCAATACCAAACGCTTGGCTCTCCGACTCCCGAGCCCTGATGTGTCGAACGCCGATGCAATCCCTGTTGCACTTCGACAACTCGCCACCTCACGCCTTCGCTACTCGCAAACTTAACTGCTGAATTTTCCGTCTTCTGAGTCCCGATGTGACGAGACTCCAAGATTCTCTTGTCGCGCTTTCGCTACCTCGCACCTCGCGACTTGAACCTTCAAATATTTGGGTTTTTGATTTGCGAGCCCCAAACTTGCAAGATCTCCAATCTCTACCACCTATATCCCACTGATCTATGGTCCCACATGGCTTACGTCACCGTCGGGATATCGTACCTTGCACCCTCGCAACTTCCCTCGCCGAATCTTCGACACTTTTTTTTCACGAGATCCCGAGTAGCGATCTCACAACTAATACAATGGCCCTGGCCGACTTGTATCAATGCTTTGCCCCTCCTGAGCTTAGAATTTCTCCGCACCTACACCGTAACTTCCTCGCACCTCCACAAGATCCAACGGCCCTTAGATTCTCGCAACTTCTCCTCAGAGAATTCTGACTGTCCATTCTTCCCAATGAAATCCCCGAAATGACGAGACACTCCTCCACGGAACTCATCACCCTACATGCAAAGTTTCAACACCTGCTCGGACGCTTCGATGCACAACCTCTTTGTGAAATCCTTCGACAAATTCGAAGGCCTACTCCTCCTAATCTTATTCTCAACTTCTCACGTCCCTTTGAGAACTTCTTGCGCACACTCCTTGCGGAAAATATTCAACCTTATCTAAGTGTCGAAGTCTTTCGACCCTGTGCACTCCTGTAGCAGCAGTCTTTCAATAGTTTGCTCAGAATCGCAATTCTGAGACTTCACTTGGCTTGCGCACTCCTTGCACGACACTGTGCCTATCTACACTCTCAAGGAAATGAGAACAAAATCTTTCTCTAAGTGAACCCTTCTTTCAACGCACTCCTTGCAGACAAATTCAACTGCACTCCTTGCAAGAATCTTCTGGCTCACTTAGAGAAACAATTGAAACTCATTCTATCTCCCTCTTAGAATTCAATTGAAACATGAAATCACATGCATAGCATATATAAAGTAAATGCATAACAGGAAAGCAAACATTCAAGAGCATAACCTTAATACATAGAGAGTAGACACATAACCATGGAATTGAATCAAAGCTTCCTTCTATTAATTCAATATCTGTACATGGGTGTTATTTACACAGCTCTCTGCTATTCTCTTCTCTCTGAATGCTTGATAATAATACAATTATACTATGAGGGTGTCTATATCTGTTTTCCCTCTCAAGTTCTAAACTATCAAATCTAGAATTAAATGTTCTATCTACTTTGCATTAACTATCTTAAATGCCTCATCTACCTAAGGACGAGAGCTATCTGCTCAAGGTCCATTTACAATACAAGTGCGTCGTCTCTTAAATGAACCATTTAAGATCACGCAACAATTTCAAAGTATTTCAAAATGTGTGCTGGCTTGTCCAACTGGCTTCCACTTGATGTGCTGGCTCGCTTGATTGTGTTGGCGATGCTCCTGCATCAAGAGGCCTTTAATAAACAATTCTTCAAACATATCCTGAATTCTTAAACACTTTGCTCCATCTATGTGGCCTTGGTTTGGATTGATTTCAACACGTTATGTTTAGAAAAAACCCTCTTGGCCTAGATGATCAATGTAGTTCTATATTTAACTCCAATGGTCTGAATTTCTACAGTAGGGATGGATTTTAGAATGTTTATGGCATTTTGGGCCCACTCTGATTGTTTCTTTGCTAAAGTCTTATTCACAACAATGCACATGCTTCTGGTTGTGATGGCCATGTTGTATTTATCATTGATCAAGTCTAAATACACTTTGAACTCGGCAATGTCAGAAGCTATAGAATCCCAGATGATATGCTTGGCTCCCTGCAATAGTCCTCTGCCTCTTAATATTATTTTCGACTTGTCCATATTTTCCTGCAAGTCTTGATTCTACTTTTGAAATCTAGTTGCAACACCTTGGCTTTATACTCCAATGCCTCTTGTCTAAATGCTTATTTTTCCTGTTCTAGAGCAACCTGTTCTGTTGTTTGTGGATGCTTTGTGGCAAACATTTTCATATTTTTCTTGAAGCTTTGAATCATCTTGTTCTTCTCATCTAATGAGGATTTCACCCCTTTGGGGCCTTCATATTAAAACCTCTTGACCTGAGTCTGCCAAGCTCTGTTGGATGCCTTTTCTTCCCTCAACCTCCCTTCCAATTGTATTACATAATATGACAGCTTGGAATTCTTTAAGCTCAAACTCAGATAGTCAGAATACAACATGTCACTGGTGTTCCTATGGAATTTGACTTTGTCTAGAGCGTTGATGTTGTCATAAATTATATTGATCTTAGATACTTTTCCTTCATCTTCAAACACAATGTTAAAAGTCCTCTTTTAAATGTCCCTTACTATGAACAGTGAATATTTATGCTGAGATATATTTTCCACTTCAGGGACTAACTCCCTCATCTCACTCATAGCCATGTTTCCTTTCTCAACATATTGTTTTTCCAAGTCTTCCCTAGATTGATAAGATGCCCCTGATGTTTTATCAAAGATATACTTTTTGTTGCTTAAGGTTCTTGAGTTGCCTTCACTTTAGAGCATGCTTCCCTTTTCAACCTCTACAGTTCTAGTACCACTCTCCACCATATCCATATTCACTTTTTCTTTAGGCTCTACCTCTTCTAAATCCACTATCTATGGAGACTATGTAATCTTGAAATTAATAGGGGAAGTCTACTGATCAGTGGTTCCCATGGCCTATGCACTGCTTCTCTTGTTGTAAACACTTAGCTTGGGAACTTTGAATAACAGTTTATGAGGAGACTATTGTGTTTGTCTTTGTTGCAGGGTTGCCTCCACTTACTTTGTTTGAGTTGGTTGCAATATTGCTTCCATATCAACACAGACTTCTAGATTTTCCAATTTATCAAAACCCTCAACATGTTCATGCTCATAAGGGGCCTATTTGTTCATCAGTATTCTATTGGGTATGATTTGATGTGGATAATATGCTCCTCGTTGTAGTTGTGAAAAACCAAACTCTTTGAGATTTACTTGAATCTGAGATAAGCATGATCTAATTTTGACAATTAAGGGTTCAATTATAAAAGGGAATTTGAGGTTGGAGACTTTGTGCAATTTCAGGAAATGCGTTGTCTCATATATGATTCTTTGCCTGATGAATTCAAGGAAAAAGACTATGAGGTCAGAAAAATAAGCAACATGTAAGGGGATTCATGACAACCATAAACCCTTATTACTATTGAATGCATGAATAATAGCTTTGTTTTCTAGATTTGGCTTCAGATAGCTCCTCATATCATCCAAAACTCTGGGTAGGTTGGTGTTGAAAACCAACCTATAATCCATGGACATGACTTTGTTGATGAAGATGAGAAATATGATCCTTTTACACTCAGTTGATATAAATGTTTCTTCAGGGAATTCTCTCTTCTTTGTATCTAGGAAAATCTTCAGCAAATAAGTGTAATATCTAAAATTCCTTAGAGAATAAAAGTTCACTAGTTGATTATGAATATTATTAGCTATGAATTTATCAAAACTGACGCGGAATGACAGACCATACTCTCACTGAAAAAATGTCAACAGGAAACCCAACATGAATTCAACCACATGTCTGTCATTATCTAGACCTAAAATATGACTCAACAGGGAAAAAATCCCATTGAACCTCAATGACCATTATACTCGCATTCATTGGCAAAGACAGACTCTCTGAAAAATGTTTTGGTTTGACAATTGTTTGTAAAAACAGATCTCTGACTTATGATGGAAATTCTTTGTAGATCCTAATTAGATTTTCTTCATTGAAAGGTTCAAACACTGAAGAGAAAGACTCTGGAATACCGAGGGCCTCATGAATTGATAGACACTCTACCCTACACACAACCTCGGACTCATGTTTATTTAAGATGACTTTCTCTTCATGTGAATAACGCTCTGCACACCAAGCTATGAATGCTAGAAAAGGGAAAGTGACCTCCACGGCATAAGGGACTATGGTGGCTTAGAATTATTTAAGGAATTTCATATGCTTCCCAACATTATCAAACAGATTGCTTCTGGACACAGAGATGGGAGAAATGGTGATTTCAGTGTTGAAAACATCTGAACCTCGGTCAATTAGGGATTCTTCATTTGACAAAGGGTCTTTCTTTGTTATTTAAGTTATGATAGGGTCCATGGAGATGATGATAAGTACCTGGAAATGATGGCATGAAGTTGACATAATTTTGAGCTACAGTTGAATGAGGGTGGTCCCGCCAAATTTCAAACGTTCCATTATTTTGAAAAATAATAAAATAAAAACAAATGTTCTTTATATACTTGTCCAATTTTGGGGGTGCGAAGAAATGTTTTGGGGCAACCTACTTATTGCCCCAAAATGAACCCATTGGCACCACGTGGTCCTGACAAAAAATAATGGTTTAGTTTTTGACCCGCTTTCGGGAGTTATCCCTCGCGCAACTCCTCCCCCCAAAATGATCCTCGACCGTCGATCTCATTAGTTCGTGATCTGCAATGTATCGGGCCCCATCACCTTATCACCCCACCGTATTTATCTTCCTCTTTCCATATTTAACCCCATCCTCTAATTGTTCAAGCCTCCAAACTGATCTAGTGCCTTGCTAAGTCCAGAATTTTCGATTTCTCACAAAAAAATTAATGGTGATAACAGTATTAAGTTACATTCCCCATCAAAAGGGTGAATATCATGGTTTATCAAAACCTTAGTCTCGAAAACGTCGATTACGTGGAAAAGGTAAATGGCCACCAAGATCCACCCAGATCACTACATTATAATTTCTCTCAATATAGCTTCTTCTCTTTACTTCACTTCAGGAAATATTAATCGGGTTTTCCTACCAATGTTCCCTTTTCTATGATCTGATTAGATCATTTTTATGTCATTACATGCCTTTGTACCACTCTCACCCGTTATGAGTTTTCAAATTTAAATGCATTAATTACATGGTGGAAGGTTGGTGAATTCACTGTATAAACATAATTCACGCAGTTTAATTTTTATGTTTTGATTTATGTAGAAAAAAAGAGAGATGGCCATTCTAAAGACCACATTCTAAGTTATCAATAATTCTTTGGTTGAGTTTGATCAGGATATAGGTAGACTACTTTTTAAAGTGTTAATTTTACGCTATCTCATGCTACTATGAAAAATAATAGGAACGCGTACTTATTTTAAGAAATCCTTGACATAACTTTAATTTTGTAGGATCACGACAGTGAAGATGTCAAAAGGTCAGGTTTGAAGGGGGACATTTTTTATTGAATAATTTTTTTTCTAGAGAAAGGATTGTGATGCCTTGATGTTAAAAAACATCAATATTTTTAACAAAATCATAGGGTGCCTCGATTGGAATGAAATGTACTAGATTTTCAACAATGGAGATTTCATTGAGGATAATGAAGACCTGGCAGTGTACCAAAACATCAAGAAGAGTGTGTTGTATATCATTGCCAGTAGATTAAATATCATGTTGTATAATGTTGCAATAATATGGATTTACTTACATGTGGAGAAAATTACAACTTACATTATAAATGAGGAAAATACCCATATCGATTCATTGAAACCAAACAATATCCACAATATCTACAAGCTACTAAAACCAAAAGTATACCTGAAAAAGCATTTTTTGGATGTTTTCAGAGATGAAAAACCTACTTTGGTAGAGCTAATTAAAGAATTGTGGGGTGATTATAAACCTTCCATAGAAAAGGCTAATAGATTGTATCAGATCCAATACTTCAAAGAACAATATCAACTTCTGGCAGCAATGATTTATAGACTATATGGTGAAGACGCGTGCACTCACTTTAAACTTAAGTGGTTACCAATAACACACCTTGTGGCTAAAGTGTGTCAAGTATTAAATTTGACCCATATTTTATCTGTCAACATTCTTAAAGTGGTCAAAGAAGCTCCACGGAACAAAAAGCTATATTTTTACATGTCTTCATTCTTAATTGATATTGTCTATTCATCAATTCCTTTTCCTTTGATCAGTTGGATTTGGAACCCCAACATTCCCCCTATACATGTATATTGTTATGAATTATGGGAATGTAACTTAAAAATTTATTTTTATGATATATGTGATGATTTCATGGAACCTTCGTTTTATTCCATGTTTAATTGACGAATAGACGACCACCAAGACTGTCAAAGGAAGTAATAGATACCTTCAAGGATATATGGGACTGGACTATGGAAAATCATTACACCTATGTTAGGATGTTTGGGTGCAGATCTACCACACATATGCTTCCTAAGTATGTTCCTAATAGGATGATTGTCAGCCCACAGGGGTGTAGAATGATTGGCAAGTGTCGTGTAAATGGAAGGAAATATGTAAAAAGAGGTCTCAAGGTCGATTCTCACCTCGATTTACTCGGAGGGCGTGCTTGCAGGCTATGCATTTCTCCCTAGGGGTTATAAGGCAGCCGACAGGATTCAACCCCATGTCACATGAGTACGATACTGTCGTTGTTACCGATTCCCCTAGTTAATAAAATAAATAAAAAATAGGATGATTGTTAGAGAAATTTCCTATCAGACCATTAAGAAAGGAATCACCTTCTTTTCATCTATGCATCCAAATAAAACATGTCTAGTGTTATCACATGAAGTTTTCTTGGGTATTTTATCCCTTAGGTTTTTATTTTTATCCTTTAGTCTTTAGTTTTGCTCTAATTTTCTCTTTGTGATTTGCTTAGGTTAGTTTGAACAAATAAAGACTTGTGGTTTTGGCTCACTTTTGGCCCACTCATAGATTTTAAGACTAGGTTCATTCTATGGTTTATGGTTTTGAATCACCTCTTGACTTGACATCATGAATAACACACCCCATGATCCAAGTGATTTCACACATCACTCCATCCACTCATACTCTTTATCCTTTCCATTATGTCCCTATGTTCGTTAAAGGGGGTGAAATAAATTTTTTGAAAAAGGTGTTGCCAACTCACTAGGAGATTCCATAATGCACCTTTGTCCTATGATCTTTGTCATATTTCATCATAATCAGTTGAGGTCATGATTTATCTTGTTTTCAGTGCCCTTGTCGTTAAAATAGAATATTAAGATCTAGTCATTTATGAGCTTGCTAACGGTTTAAGCATTTGAATTTTATCTCAAGACTGGCACTGCTGAAATCACTAGTTCAGACCAGTTGCAGACTGCGCTACGGGATCAACTGTCAAAGCTAAATTGGAGGTTGAGGTGGACGCAGAAGTTTCCTAACTTTTTGCAGATCCTCCATTATCAATCACAATCTCCATGTATTGTGTGATTCCTCTCATTGCATGGAAAAGTCTTGAGATGCCCCTGCCTCAGCTTTTGGTAGCGCCCGATGCTACAGACTACTTCCTCTCTCATCCATTTTCACTTGTAGTTTTTTTTCCACATACTGCACGGCCATTTTCCACCTAAATTTCACCTATTATGGAGGTCAATCCATTTTTCTTCTAAATCTTGAATACATATTCATTCACTTGGTCGATCACCTGTCTCATTGTTGTGTTTTACTTGAATTGGTCAATTCTATCTTTTGTATTTAAAGACCCCTACGTTAGCCTCTTCTATTCACTTTATCATCATCCATTCATCTTGAGATCTGCTAGCAGTAAGTGGAATATCAGTCCCTATCTTTCCAAAACTTTGATGACCAAGGTGTGGTGACATAAAACTAAGCAGTGCATCACTTCCTTCCTTAACTCAGAGTCTCTTTCTCTCAATTTTAAAGAAAAATACATCAAAATAGTCTATTGTTTATTCAAGGTGAGTTGGAGGAAAATTATTGAGAGAGGGAAATCATTAGCCACTATCATTTCTCATTGATCTTTTCCTTTTTTATTTTTCTTTTACCCTTCACTGCACCACAACGTTTGATCCCCTTTTTATATCCATGGAGACACCTCAAAGGAAGAAATATCACAAGGGAGGGAGTGTTGTCAGGACTGAACCTTCTGACATGCACCTGTTTGATGTTGAGCAAATGGTCAAGGAGGTTTTTCAAAGGGTTCATTGCTTGTATTTTTTCCAAAACATGCAGAGGGGACAACCTGAAGTAGCAAGGTAGTTTGCATTACACTTTGATGGCATTAAGACTATGGCAGGAAACCTTGATTTTGAGGTATCTGAAGCCTCTATTGCAACAACCATTGGAATTCCTAATACTGGTGAGAGGTGGTTCAAATCCATGATCCTCAATGTTTCCTTCTCCAAGGACTTCCTCAAATCAGACTATAAGATAGAAAATTTGTCTAAGGGAGTACCTATAAGCCACCTAGTTGAAGGCTTTGATAAAATGTTAAAAATCATCTAGAGATATTTTACATGTGAGGGAAGGTTTAATATGTTACACCAATACTATATAAGACTCTTGCTACATTTTACTGGTAAGGATGTAATGAATATCCCTTTCTAGCTTTTTTGAAGCATGCAGAAGATGTTTGATAGAGTCCAATCCATGTCCAAGGCTATGGACACTAGTGTCTTTGAATCTGGGTTGATCGGGATGTTGGTGATGGAAGAATTGAAGAAGAGGAAAATTCCTTGGGAACAGTTCATTGTCTCTGTCCATATGAAACTAGATATAGATTCTACCCCTCAGTATTATATGCAGAGCCCTTTCCCATCTAGTAGTTTTTCCCCAAGAGGAACAAGCACGAAAAGAAAGGGAAAAACCACTACTCAAAGAAAAGAAGTCATCAAGGAAATTGAAGAAGAAGAGAGGGAGGTTCATCACTCTGCACACATAGATTTTTCACCTCCTCCTACACCTGAATGGGAAGAAGTCCGTTCATCAACCAAATCCACAACCAAGAGGGGAAGGAAGTTGCAATTCTCTTCACCTGCTCCAACAGCTAAGATCAAGATCAAGAAGCCTTTTACTAGATCATCAACCCTCAAGGAGGTTGTTGAAGAAGAAATATTACCCAAGGTCTCACTTCCAAGGAAACATAAAGATAAGGGTAAATGCATTGAGAATCCTATTGGAGTGATAGATAGAGTCCCTGTGTAGTAGAAACATAAAGGTAAATCCATTGAGAAGCCTATTGAGGTTATCAACATCAACACTCCACCTAGTAATCACACTTTCAAAAGATTGATAAGACAACTCAGGGATGCCAAGAAAGAGAGTGCTCATTTGAAGACATAAAGTTTGGATGACAGAAGAAAAATGAATGAGCTCATGGAAATGTACAGTGAAACCCTTGATCTTGCAAGGTTTTCAACAATAAGAATCTTGCCACTCCATAGGAAACTTAAGAACCTGTACAGGAAAAATAGAAGCTTTCAGTTTCAAAATAGAAAGCTCAAGGAATAATTGCATCATTTCAAGGATGAATTGGCCTAGAGGAACCTAAATGTTATGGTACAAGATGCAATTGAAAGAGACGAACCAGTAGTCAAGAAGAGTACAGCTGTAGTCAAGAAGAGTATCCCTGCAAAGGAAAAACATGCTTTCATGATAGAGGGAATCTCTCATGCAACAAGGAGGAGTGATAGGTTGATGAAGTAGTTGGGGGATATTAGATCCATTTTTGTGGTTGGTATTGTTTTGCAAGATTAAAGTGATCAATGAAGTATAATTTTTCCACCTACACGGGCATCTACAGGCGGTCCATCAGCTAATTGTTTTGTGCTTTCGAAGGATTGGTATCATCACACAGAAAAATAAAATAAAAAATAAAATAAATAAAAAATAAAAATAAATAAATAAATAAATAAAACCAGAAATTATGTAGTGCCATGGCGCTGCAGAATCATCTGTATAGTATGTTTTGCAATTTTTATACCTAGTATGCTACAAAATATCCTAGCTAAAACTTAATAGTGGCACTACCGATTCTGCAGAGCTATTCCAACGGTGATGCTACTGATTCTGCATAATTGTTTTGATGAGTGGTGCTACCGAATCTGCAGAATCATTTGTTGAATGGCGCTACATAATCTGCAGAGTTATTTCGGGAGGGGTGCTACAGAATTTCACACAGTCATTACACATGATTCGGGCTACAAAATCTACATATTTGTTTCCTAAGGGTGCTACAGAATTGGCTACAAAATGCGCTATTGAAAGGCGCTAAGAACTAGCCCTTGCAGTCAAAGGATTTGAATTCATGACTCCTTTTGATTGTTGATGATGTGGAGAGAATAAAGGATTACAAGTGGCAGCATGGAGGCAACATACAACCCTTGGAGGACACTTGGCACTGAAAAGGGATGCACCTAAGAGGATACATGTATTTTAATTCTTGTTGTAGTGGTTGCCAACATGGTCCCTAATTTGTAGCAGTTTGTTAAGATGTGTTAGCATAGTTGTTACAATGGTAATTGTTTTGGAGAATCCTAGGAGAGGAAGGCCATCTCACACCTCTAGTTGTTGTCTTTCTTTTTTTATTATAAATAGATCTTCTAAATAATTAGAGAGGCTCAGATGGTTGAGTAGGGCTACCTGATTGTAATAGTTTTGACTAAGAAGAGTGTTCTCTGGTTATGCATTGGACTTGAGAATTTTTTAGTAATAGAAGTCAGTTTCTCTTTATATCAGCTTGTTGCCTCTTATACTGAATTAATCATTATTGGATGATCCATATGATATTTTTATGGTTTTGGTTATGATGAATGTTTGATTATAATATTGTTGTGATGTTCTTCAGTTTTATTTAACTTTAAATTCAAGAAGTTCTTGTGTTTGAGTTTTTCCTCCTTTAGTTGTTTGAAGACCTGATGTCAGTAGTAGACCTTTACACCTCCCACACTACGTCTTCATCCTATTCATTTTTACTCCCAATCACTCATTGAAGCTAATCAAGAGCTCATTTTCTTATTTATGCTAGCCCATATTCTTGAGTTAAAACATTATTATTCTGATTTTTCTCCATTTGACCTTTAAATACTCATTTACATTTACAAACATTTTGATGGGTATTGGGCTTATCCTCTTTGCAATCTGAGGGTGATTCTCAGTGCTAACAACTAGTCTTTCCTATAAAAATATGAATCTTCTCATTATTGAATTCTCCCCATGCAAGAAATTAATCCATATCTCTTAAAGAGCTAAGTATTTGTACAAGATTTGCTAGGAGACATAATCCAATGGGTGTTGTAGAAGAACATATCAAAGGAGTGGGTTTTCCCCCCTATTAAAAACATGATACTGATGCTTTAGATATCATATTCAAGGGATTCATGTCATATGAGGAGGTATTGACTAACATTCATGATAGTAAGGAACAAGAAATATTGCAAGTTGATCACGAGGAGAACAAAAGAATGATCAATATCTAACGAAAAAAACTTTTAGAAGGTGATAAAGAACAATATGAAGCTAAAATGTAGGCCCAATATATTAAATAGGATGAACTAAAGAAAAAGTCCTTGGAGGTAGAGGATAAAATAAATATAAAAAAGAAACAAGAGGAGGAAACATCCCAAAAGATAGAGGAAGAGGGAAAGAAAAAGGGAGTGGAAGAAGCAAGGAAAAAAATAGAGGAAGAGAGGAAAATATAAGAAGATAAGAAGAGAGAAGAAGAAGGAGCCTGAAAGGATATAGAGGAATGAAAGAGAAGGAAAGAAGAAAAATAAACCAAGAAGAAAGAAGAAGAGGTATTTGAAGCAAAAATAATAAAACAAAAGCAACTACATGAGGCTAAGGCTAAAGAGGTTGAGAATATTGTTCTTCCACCAAGTCAAGGAATTGGTCCAAACCTAACAAAAGGGTTTATAGTGATTAATTCCTCCATAAATCCTAACACTCCACTTAACACTATAGTAGTTGGTTTTTCTTACTCCTCTACATGAAAATTGGCATTGATGTGCTGTCATATCCCTATGGGATTACTTTTTCAGTAGATCTAGTAGGGGAATTGCTAAAATACCATCAAAAATACAAAAGTTTGAAGACGCTACTAGTAAAGGAGCATCAGACCAAATGATTGTGTGCAACCTTTGAAAACAATATCCTCAAAGAAATGAAAAAGACATATCCTCTTCTTTGAGTGAATTTCGACGTGAAAACTCCATTACTGCCAATGAACTAAATGCTACATTACATACATACAAATTAAAGGTATTGGTTCTAGAAGGCCATATGAAGAAATAGAGGGCTCATATGGAATATGAATTTAGAGAGAAGGCCAGTGAGAAAGATCAACTACATAAAGTTGAACTGGAGGACCTGAACAATGAACAACTATAGGATATTCAAAGGATGAAAATACAGAGTCAAGAAAAAATCACTATCTCTGAGCAGTAGAGACTAGAGATTAAATAATATGAATCAAAAGTGAAAAATATCAAGGCTCAATTGAATGAGAGTAACAAAGCCATAATTCTCCTAGAATTTGTGAAGATATAATGTTTGATAGAAAATGAAGATCCAAGGAAAGCTCAAAGGAATGCTTTTACTAAATTGGATGAAATTTGACAGTGTCATGGTGTATTAATGAACTTGTATGATTAGGTGGAGGAAAAATTAGATAAAATGAAAGCTTCCCATGATGTCGTTGATGAGGTTGTTGACTGACATAAAAAACATGCATATACCCCTTCAAATATCCCAAGGTTCGATGATAGGGAAGAGGGTAAAACCCAAGTGTTGCTAGATACATGGAAGGAATCTTATGAATAAATTGAAGAAACCATAAGAATAGCCACCATATCATGTTTCAGGATGTGGAACTCGGTCGATGACATTTTGGAGTAGTTAGGCATGACAACAATGGATGAATTGAAACATGCATTTCACATCAAACTATGAATTTTAGAGGTAGAGCAGAGTCAAGATGACAACAAACAAGAAATTAATCAGCTCGACGAAGTAAGTAGAGATGTTGTTAACATTTTCCTAGTAAAACCAATAGAACTAGCCCTTGTCTCCAATGCCTACATTCATAGGGTGCATAAGGATTTTAAATGAGATGTTTATAAGAAAATTTACGATGGATAATTACAGATAGAAATAATGAAATTGGATCAGGTCAAAGAACTCTCCAAGGGTCATGATTTATGGACCACTTATAGAAGGGGTTTAATTATTGAAGGGTCTTCATAAATGTTGTAAATGGTTATAGTAAAATCCTCCTATATTGTAATATAAAGGGATATTTGAAATATACGAATAGATGAAAAATGTATAATATAATGATTGTAACTGCAACATGAGAAATTACGGAAGTCGAGAGACCTATCTCATTCTATAAAAAAAAGTTTATTTGTAACAAATGGGGACTTTTGGCCTAGAAGTGATTGTAATAATTGTATTGCATGAAATAAAGGACATATGGACTATATTGTGGCCATGAATGGTATTTTATTGTTATATGGGATTTTTCATCATTTCTAGTTGATGTTCATTAGTTATATGAATGATAATACATGTGAATGTTTTCATGTGTATATGGTTTAATAGAACTAATGATTTCATGGTTATTGTCATATGCAGTGGAAATGTATCATATTTATAAATAACATTTTATACATTGTCACTATTTCATTGTTTATTGCACAAATCGATGATAGTGTGAATTCTTTCCAATGTTAATTTTATGTTGTATCGAATTTTTCTTGAATAGCTTCTGATCAGGATACGTTAGATTGACTGTTGGATCAAGTAGCATAGGATTTTCTTTCATTAAGAATATTTGTAATTAGAATATTTGTTAGAGTCGATTTGATTTTATGATTTCCACATTAGAAATTCAGTGGTAATCACACCCACATTCTGGTCAGAGTTTTCTATCCCAAATGAGAGTGATTCTAATTGGTCGTCGCCATCAGACATTATTCCTTACTAATTGACACAAACCATTTTGTCCCATAAACAAAACTACTTAATCATCTCTATTAATCAATCACACAACCAATTAAATGAATCCATAGAAAAAATATTCAAACATTTACCATAGAAACCGAAATGGGGAAACCAACATTCTTCGGGATTTTTTTCTTGGTCAAGAGACTATTATGCAGGTTGAGCTATGCACTCTCAAATGACATTTCGATCAAATCTTACACACTAATAGTTTTTTCACATGGATTTGTTTCATGGATAATATTTTGTTCATACACATACAAGCTCAATGGATCCTTCATCCTTCAGTCTTCAAGAAGTTTTCCTCTTCGAACTCTCTTCTTCTACTACTATCCTTAATTTACTCAATCTTTAATTCTTCCTTATTTGTTTTTTATCCTCGTTAAGAAAGTCCCTCATTTATTTTAGAGCTGCCTTGGAAAACCAACTATCAAGGTGATTCCTTTGACCTTCTTGTGGCCTTTTAGCCTCTAAACTTTAAGTTGATTTTTTTTTCAAAAATTTACAAAATTTAGTATTCAATGTTTGAAGGAGTTGGTATATCGAATCAATTTGAGATCACACCTCCCCTTTCACAAAATTTTGTTCCCAAAATATTCAACTCGAAGATGTAGCGTGTTGTTTTATTTCCCATCACATTCTATATTGTCTAGTTGGAACTTCATTAATTCAAGGATTACAATGCAAGGGATTCCACTCATTCTTGAGTGTTCTTACTTTTCATTTGCAGTTCTTTAGATAGTTTTCACTGGTTCTAGAATGGTGGAAGCTTATCTATGAGAAGAGATGTGACAGATACACTCATTCGCAAGAAGATGAGTACAATGAGGCTCTCAAATCATTTTTTTCAATAAACATGAATGCCAAAACCCAAGCATCCAAAAACCTAACCCTAGGAGATGAAGCTGCAAAATTCATGTGGGCTCTGTTGGGGCAAATTGGTACATCAACTTTCGGGGTCGTAAATTTATCATATGATCTCAGTTTTAGGAGCACATTATCGCATTGGAAAGTTCTATCTGAGGACTACACATTATTCCATCAAAGTCTTACATGGTTCAGTTCATCAACACCAATGATCTTAAGGCTCACCTCAATTGTTTCACAATGTGTAGTGATTGGTTTCAAGGCCAATGATAATCAAATATCGACGAGTTTGCTTGCTCATAGTGGATTTTGGATGTAGAGACGACTGACACCTGAAGTTGCATTTATCTTCATCTGCTCCAGGGGAAGGACGTTGCATTTATATTCATCTGCTCCAGCATCTAAGATCAAGATCAGGAAGCCTTTTACTAGATCATTAGCCCTCAAGGAGGTTGTTGAAGAAGAAATATTACCCAAGGTCTCACTTCCAAGGAAACATAAAGATAAGGGTAAATGCATTGAGAAGCTTATTGGAGTGATAGACAGAGCCCCTTTGCAGTAGAAAGATAAAGGTAAATCCATTGAGAAGCTTGTTGAGGTTATCAACATCAACACTCCACCTAGTAATCACACTTTCAAAAGATGGATCAAATAACTCAAGGATGCCAGGAAAGAGAGTGCTCGTTTGAAGACATAAATTTTGGATGACAAAAGAAAAATGAATGAGCTCATGGACATGTACAGTGAAACCCTTGATCTTGCAAGGTTTTCAACAAGAAGAATCCTGCCTCTCCATAGGAAACTTAAGAACCTGTACAATAAAAACAGAGGCTTTTAGTTTCAAAATAGAAAGCTCACGGAAGAATTGCAGCATTTCAAGGATGAATTGGCCCGTAGGAAGCTAAATGTTCTGGTACAAGATGCAATTGAAAGAGACGAACCAGTAGTCAATAAGAGTACACCTGCAGTCAAGAAGAGTATCCTTACAAAGGAAAAACATGTTTTCATGATACAGGGAAGCTCTCCTACAACAAGTAGGAGTGCTAGGTTGATGAAGTAGTTGAGGGATATCATATCCATTTTTGTGGGTGGTCTCTTTTTGCAAGAGTAAAGTGATCAATGAAGTATAATTTTTCCACCTATACAGACATCTACAAGATCCTATTCCATCAGCTAATTTTTTTGTACTTTTGAAGGATTGGTATCATCACATAGAAAAAAAACCAGAAATTATGTAGTGCCATGGCACTGCAGAATCATCTATATAGTATGTTCTACAATTTTTCTACCTAATATGCTACGAAATATCCTAGCTAAAACTTAACTGTGGCACTATTGATTCTAAAGAATTGTTCCAACGGTGATGCTACCGATTCTGCAGAACTGTTTTGATGAGTGGCTCTACCGAATCTGTAGAATCATTTGCTGAATGGCGCTACATAATCTGCAGATCTATTTCGGGAGGGGTGCTACGAAATTACACACAATCATCACACATGAGTGGGGCTAAAAAATATGCAGAGTTGTTTCGTAAGGGCGCTACAAAATGTGCTACTAAATGGTGCTAGGAACTGGCCCTTGCAGTCAAAGGATTTGAATTCATGACTCCTTTTGATTGTTGATGATGTGGAGAGAATAAAGGATCACAAGTGGCAGCATGGAGGCATCATACAACCACTGGAGGACACTTGGCACTAAAAAGGGATGTTCCTAAGAGGATACATGTCATTTAATTCTTGTTGTAGTGGTTGCCAACATGGTCCCTAATTTGTACCAGTTTGTTAAGAGGTGTTAGCATAGTTGTTAGAAAGGTAATTGTTTTGAAGAATCCTAGGAGAGGAAGGCCAACTCGCACCTCTAGTAGTTGCATTTCCTTTTTTTATTATACATACATCATCTAAATGATTAGAGAGATTTGAATGGTTGAGCAGGGCTCCCTTATTGTAATAGTTTTGACTAAGTAGAGTGTTCTCTGGTTATGCATTGGACTTGAGAATTATTTAGTAATAGAAGTCAGTTTCTCTTTATATCAGCGTGTTGCCTCTTATACTGAATTAATCATTATTGAATGATCCATATGATATTTTTATGGTTCTCATTATGATGAATGTTTGATTATAATACTTCTATGATGTTCTTCAGTGTTCTTTAACATTAAATTCAAGAAGTTCTTGTCTTTTAGTTTTTCCTTCTTTGGTTGCTTGAAGACCTGATGTCAATAGCATACCTTTACACCTCCCTCACTAAGTCTTCCTCCTATTCATTTTTACTCCCAATCACCGACTGAAGCTAATCAAGACCTCATTTTCTTATGTATGCTAGCCCATATTTATGAGTTAAAACATTATTATTCTGAGTTTTCTCCATTTGACCTTTAAATACTCATTTACATTTACAAACAACTAGTATTTCCTATAAAAATATGAATCTTATCATTATTGAATTCTCCCCATGCAAGAAATTAATCCATAGCTCTTAAAGAGCTAAGTATTTGTACAAGATTTGCTAGGAGACATAATACAATGGGTGTTGTAGAAGAACATATCAAAGGAGTGGGTTTTCCCCCATCTTAAAAACATGATATTGATGCTTTAGATATCATCTTCGAGGGAGCCATGTCATATGAGGAGGTATTGACTAACATTCATGATAGTAAGTAACAATAAATATTCCAAGTTGATCAAGAGGAGAACAAAAGAATGATCAATATCTAACAAGAAAAAATGTTAGAAGGTGATAAAGAACAATATGAAGCTAATATGTAGGCCCAATATATTAAAGAGGATGAACTAAAGAAAAAGGCCTTGGAGGTAGAGGATAAAATAAATATAAAAAGGAAACAAGAGGAGGAAACATCCCAAAAGATAGAGGAAGAGGGACAGAAAAAGGCAGTGGAAGAGGCAAGGAAAAAAAGAGTATAAGAAAGGAAAATATAAGAAGACAAGAAGAGAGAAGAATAAGGAGCCTAAAAGGATATAGAGGAATAAAAGAGAAGGAAAGAAGAAAAATAAACCAAGAAGAAAGAAGAAGAGGTATTTGAAGCGGAAATAATAATACAAGAGCAACTACATGAGGCTAAGGCTAAAGAGGCTGAGAATATTGTTCTTCCACCAAGTCAAGGAACTGGTCCAAACCTAACAGAAGGGTTTATGGTTCTTAGTTCCCCCATAAATCTTAACACTCTACTTAACACTATAGCAGTTGGTTTTTCTTACTCCTCTACAAAAAAATTGACATTGATGTGCTGTTGTATCCCTACGGGATTACTTTTTCAGCAAATCTAGTAGGGGATTTGCTAAAATACCATCAAAAATAAAAAAGTTTGAAGAGGATACTAGTAAAGGAGAATCAAACCAAATGATTGTGTGAAACCTTTGAAAACAATATCCTCAAAGAAATGAAAAAGACATATCCTCTTCTTTGAGTGAATTTGGAGGAGAAAACTCCATTACTGCCAATGAACTGAATGCTACATTACATACATACAAAGTAAAGGTATTGGTTCTAGAAGGCCATATGAAGAAATAGAGGGCTCATATGGAATATGAATTTAGAGAGAAGGCCAGTGAGAAAGATCAACTACATAAAGTTGAACTGGAGGACTTGGACAAGGAACAACTATAGGATATTCAAAGGATGCAAATAGAGAGTCAAGAAAAAATCACTATCTCTTAGCAGTAGAGACTAGAGATTAAATAATATGAATCAAAAGTGAAAAATATCAAGGCTCAATTGAACGAGAGTAACAAAGCCATAATTCTCCTAGAAGTTGTGAAGATATAATGTTTGATAGAAAATGAAGATCCAAGGAAAGCTCAAAGGAATGTTTTTACTAAATTGGATGAAATTTGACAATGTCATGGTGGATTAACCAAGTTTCATCATTAGGTGGAGTAATAATTAGATAAAATAAAAGATTCTCACGATGTCGTTGATGAGGTTGTTGACTGACATACAAAATGTGCATATGCCCCTTCAAATATCCCAAGGTTGGATGATAGGGAATAGGCTAAAACCCAAGTATTGCTAGATACATGGAAGGACTCTTATGAATAAATTGAAGAAACCATAAGAATAGCCACCATATCATGTTTTGGGATATGGAACTCGGTCGATGACATTTTGGAGTAGTTAGGTATGACAACAATGGACGAATTGAAACATGCATTTCACATCAAACTATGAATTTTAGAGGTAGAGTAGAGTCAAGATGACAACAAACAAGAAATTACTCAGCTCGACAAAGTAAGTAGAGACGTTGTTAACATTTTCCTGGTAAAACCAATAGAACTAGCCCTTGTCTCCAATGCCTACATTCATAGGGTACATACGGATTTTAAATGAGATGTTTATAAGAAAATTTATGATGGATAATTATAGATAGAAATAATGAAATTGGCTCAGGTCAAAGAACTCTCCAAGGGTCATGATTTATGGACCACTTATAGAAGGGGTTTAATTATTGAAGGGTCTTCATAAATGTTGTAAATGGTTATAGTAAAATCCTCCTATATTGTAATATAAAGGGATATTTGAAATATAGGAATAGATGAAAAATGTAGAATATACTGATTGTAACTGCAACATGAGCAATTACGGAAGTCGAAAGACCTATCTCATTCTATAAAAAAAAGTTTATTCGTAACAAATGGGGACTTTTGGCCTAGAAGTGATTGTAATAATTTTATTGCATGTAATGAAGGACATATGGACTAGATTGTGTCCATGAATGGTATTTTATTGTTATATGGGATTTTTCTTCATTTCTAGTTGATGTTCATTAGTTATATGAATGATAATACATGTGAATGTTTTGATGTGTATATGGTTTAATACAACTAATGATTTCATGGTTGTTGTCGGATGCAGTGGAAATGTATCATATTTGTAAATAACATTTTATACACTATCTCTATTTCATTGTTTATTGCACAAATCGATGATAGTGTGAATTCTTTCCAATGTTAATTTTATGTTGTTTCGATTTTTTCTAGAATAGCTTCTGATATAGATAAGTTAGATTGATTGTTGGATCAAGTAGCATAGGTTTTTATTTCATTAAGAATATTTAGAATTAGAATAGTTGTTAGAGTGGATTTGATTTTATCATTTCCACGTAAGAAATTCAGTGTAACCACACCCTCATACTGGTCAGAGTTTTCTATCCCAAATGAGAGTGATTCTAATTGGTCATCGCCATCAGACATTATTCCTTACTAATTGACACAATCCATTTTGTCTCGTAAACACAACTAATTAAGCATCTCTATTAATCAATCACACAACCAATTAAATGAATCCATAGAAAAAACATTGAAACATTTACCATAGAAACCGAAATGGGGAAACCAATATTCTTCGGGAATTTTTTTCATGGTCAAGAGACTATTATGAAGGTTGAGTTATGCACTCTCAAATGACATTTCGATCAAATCTTACACACTAATAGTGGTTTCACATGGATTTGTCTCATGGACAATATTTTGGTCATACACATACAAGCTCAATGGATCCTTCATCCTTCAGTCTTGAGGAAGATTTCCTCTTCGAGCTCTCTTCTTCTACTGCTATCCTTAATTTACTCGAGCTTTAATTATTCCTGATTTGTTTTTTATCCTCGTTAAGAAAGTCCCACATTTATTTTAGAGCTGCCTTGTAAAACCAACTATCAAGGTGATTCCTTTCACCTTCTTGTGGCCTTTTAGCCTCTAAACTTTAAGTTGATTATTTTTTTCAAAAATTTACAAAATTTAGTATTCAATGTTTGAAGGAGTTGGTATATCGAATCAATTTGAGATCACACCTCCCCTTTCACAAAATTTTGATCCCAAACTATTCAACTCAAAGATGTAGCGTGTTGTTTTATTTCCCAACACATTCTATATTGTCTAGTTGAAACTTCATTAACTCAAGGATTACAATGCAAGGGATTCCACTCATTCTGGAGTGTTCTTACTTTTCATTTGCAGTTCTTTAGATAGTTTTCACTGGTTCTAGAATGGTGGAAGCCTATCCATGAGAAAAGATGTGACGGATACACTCATTCGCAAGAAGATGAGTACAATGAGGCTCTCAAATCATTTTTTTCAATAAACATGAATGCCAAAACCCTAGACATCCAAAAACCTAACCCTAGAAGATGAAGCTGCAAAAGTCATGTGGGCTCTGTTGGGGAAAAATGGTACATCAACTTCTGGGGTCGTAAATTTATCATATGATCTCAGTTTTAGGCACACATTATCGCATTGGAAAGTTCTATACAAGGACTACACATTACTCCATCAAACTCTTACATGGTTCAGTTCATCAACACCAATGATCTTAAGGCTCACCTCAATTGTTTCACAATGTGTAGTGATTGGTTTCAAGGGCAATGATAATCGAAGATCGACGAGTTTTCTTGCTCGTAGTGGATTTTGGATGTAGAGACGATCGACACCTGATCAATTGGAAAAAATTTCTATTGGAGGTCGAGAAAGTCAAGGATTTAAAGGTATTTTTTTTTCTTTTCTTTCAAAATATCTAAGTCCTAAACCCCTTTTGTTCAAGTGTGAAACCAAATTTGTTTTATTCCTTAGGATGGTTATTCAAATCAGGCTTGGGATACAAAAGGATGAGCAAAATATCATTCAAGAGAAGGTCTTAAAACCAACTATAATCAGTCAAAATCAAAGTTCAAAATGAAAATGGAGTAATGTGGTACCCGAAAATTTCAGAAGTTTTGAGGGTGTGTTGAATAATATGGCAGTGGGCGCTGGTGGTGATGAGCGTTCTTTAGAGAAAACTCCAACTTGGGCAGTCTTAGTTGTTTGTTAGGATTTTGTAATCATCTCCGTACTTATTGAACATGCTATTCATCATGTTGGAACTGTAAGGTTTTTCCAATATACTCTTCAATTTAATATCTTACTTCTATTTTGCACTGAATTTTCCTTGTGCTCTTCAACAAAACAAAGGAGAACTATAGAAAAAGGTCCCAAATTATATACAAATATGGCAGGTGGAGGAATTAAAGGACCTATTGGTCCAAGAAGACAAATGAGAACTATATAAAAAGGTCCCGAAGTGAATACAAATGTGGCGAGTGGAGGAACTAAAGGACTTGTCGGTCCTCGTGAATACAAAGGTACATAGTCATGCTTACATAGCATATAAGTAATTATGGATAGCTAGGCATGAATTAATTGATAGTACATAGGGTTTGGTACACAAAAGTAAGACATGACATAATAATACTTGTGGTCATCTTGATTCAATCCACAAATTAAAATAATATTATATAAAAATTTCTGCCAAGATCTTGGCATTTTGACATTGTGAGTTCCTTTCATTCTTCTTCCCTAAATGGCTTCGTCTTGCAGTCTATTAGGTTAAAAAGTGACGACTTAAAACAGGTTACAAATCCAAAAGTTTCAACGGGGAGATCCCGGTTAATGACTTTGAGTTGAAACATTAAAGGGGCACATCGAGAATCTTTAGGATTAGATAACGTTTTGAGGACTGTTAGAAAGGTTGTTTCTAAGTACAAACAGCTAAGTGCTTGTTGTTTGGTTTATTTACATGCATATCCTTCAAGGTTCAGATTAACCCAACAATAACGTGATAGACAAAAGTTGCAATAATGAATATGGTATTAAAAGAAAAATATCAAACCAAATTGAAAATAGATGATCAAATATGAACAAGTAAAATTAAAATATTACACCAAATTAAAAATAAAATTTGTTTAAAGTCTGGAAGCTATTACACCAATGCTCATCATGCGTTCAGCATCAAAGAATATGATTTATGCAAGGCTATTACACCAATGCTCATCATGAGTTCAGCATCAAAGAATATGATTTATGTAAGACTATTATACCAATGCTCATCATGAGTTCAGCAACAAAGAATATGATTTATGTAAGGCTATTACACCAATACTCATCATGAGTTAAACAAAAAAGAATATGATTTATGTAAGGCTGAATAACAAAGAATATTACATGTCCTATTTAAGCGAAAGTTGCAATGGGAATTTTTGCATAGCTATGAAAAATAGTTCATCCCCAAATCCCAAAACCTGATAAGGGGTTCCCAAAGGCCACCAGCTCCATTACCCTCATTGTCCTTAGCGTTTGTGCTTCCAAAAGGAGATGTCAGAACCAGTATCTCGAAGGAGTCAGTATCCAGAATCGGAGTCTCAAAGAAGTCAGGACCTGGAATCAGAGTCAGTGTCTCTAAGGAGTCGATATCTAGAATCAGAGTCTCGAAGAAGTCAGGACCCGAAATCAGAGTCAGTGTCTCGATGGAGTCAGTATCTGAATATCGAACTGATCACCATCTTGGAATCGAAACAGGACCCAGAACTGGAGTCAATGTATCAACGGAGTCAGTATCTGAATATTTAGCTAATCGCACGTTAACATTAGGAGGATTCGATTCTGAAAGCACAAAACCAAATTTTCTCTGCTAAAAAAACCATTAAAGAATTTAAATGATGCAATATTGTTTGAGTTGGTTGAAATATTGTTTCCATATCAACGTGGACTTCTAGATTTGCCAACTTATCAAAACCCTCCACATGTTCATGCTCATAAGGGGCCTATTTGTTCATCAGTATTCTATTGGGTATGATTTGATGCGGATCATATGCTCCTCATTGTGGTTGTGAAAAACCAAACTCTTTGAGCTTTACTTGAATCTGAGATAAGCATGATCTAATTTTGACAATTAAGGGTTTAATTATAAAAGGGAATTTGAGGTGGAGGCTTTGTGCAATTTCAGGAAATGCGTTGTCTCATATATGATTCTTTGCCTGATGAATTCAAGGGAAAAGACTCTGAGGTCGGAAAAATAAGCAACATGTAAGGGGATTCATGACAACCATAAACCCCAATTACTGTTGAATGCATGAATAATAGCTCTGTTTTCTGGATTTGGCTTCAGATAGATCCTCATATCATCCAAAACTCTTGGTAGGCTGGTGTTGAAAACCAACCTATAATCCATGGACATGACTTTGTTGATGAAGATGAGAAATGTGATCCTTTTACACTCAGTTGATATAAATGTTTCTTCAGGGAATTCTCTCTTCTTTGTCTCCAGGAAAATCTTCAGCAAATAGGCGTAGTATATAAAATTCTTTAGAGAATGAAAGTTCACTAGCTGATTATGAATATTATTAGCTATGAATTTATCAAAACTGACGCGGAATGATAGACCATACTCTCACTGAAAAAATGTCAACAGGAAACCCAACATGAATTCAACCACATGTTTGTCATTATCTATTTCGGGAGGGGTGCTATTGAATTACACACAGTCATCAAACATGAGTGGGGCTAAAAAATATATAGAGTTGTTTCGTAAGGGCACTACAAAATTGGCTACAAAATGTGCTACTGAATGGTGCTAGGAACTAGCCCTTGCAGTCAGAGGATTTGAATTCATGACTCCTTTTGATTGTTGATGATGTGGAGAGAATAAAGGATCACAAGTGGTAGCATACAACTACTGGAGGACACTTGGCCCTAAAAAGGGATGTGCCTAAGAGGATACATATCGTTTAATTCTTGTTGTAGTGGTTGCCAACATGGTCCCTAATTTGTAGCAGTTTGTTAAGAGGTGTTAGCATAGTTGTTAGAAAGGTAATTGTTTTGGAGAATCCTAGGAGAGGAAGGCCAACTCGCACCTCTAGTAGTTGCATTTCCTTTTTTTTATTATAAATACATCCTCTAAATGATTAGAGAGGTTCGAATGGTTGAGCAGGGATCCCTGATTGTAATAGTTTTGACTAAGTAGAGTGTTCTCTGGTTATGCATTGGACTTGAGAATTATGTAGTAATAGAATTCAGTTTCTATTTATATCAGCTTGTTGCCTCTTATACTGAATTAATCATTATTGAATGATCCATATGATATTTTTATGGTTTTCATTATGATGAATGTTTGATTATAATACTTCTATGATGTTCTTCAGTGTTCTTTAACTTTAAATTCAAGAAGTTCTTGTCTTTTAGTTTTTCCTCCTTTGGCTGCTTGAAGACCTGATGTCAATAGCATACCTTTACACCTCCCTCACTAAGTCTTCCTCCTAATCATTTTTACTCCCAATCACTGACTGAAGCTAATCAAGACCTCATTTTCTTATGTATGCTAACCCATATTCCTGAGTCAAAACATTGTTATTCTGAGTTTTCTCCATTTGACCTTTAAATACTCATTTACATTTACAAACATTTTAATGGGTACTGGGCTTATCCTCTTTGCGATCTGAGGGTGATTCTCAGTGCTAACAACTAGCATTTCCTATAAAAATATGAATCTTATCATTATTGAATTCTCCCCATGCAAGAAATTAATCCATAGCTCTTAAAGAGCTAAGTATTTGTACAAGATTTGCTAGGAGACATAATCCAATGGGTGTTTTAGAAGAACATATCAAAGGAGTGGGTTTCCCCCCCTCTTAAAAACATGATATTGATGCTTTAGATATCATCTTCGATTGAGCCATGTCATATGAGGAGGTATTGACTAACATTCATGATAGTAAGTAACAAGAAATATTTCAAGTTGATCAAGAGGAGAACAAAAGAATGATCAATATCTAACGAGAAAAACTATTAGAAGGTGATAAAGAACAATATGAAGATAAAATGTAGGCCCAATATATTAAAGAGGATGAACTAAAGAAAAAGGCCTTGGAGGTAGAGGATAAAATAAATATAAAAAAGGAAACAAGAGGAGGAAACATCCTAAAAGATAGAGGAAGAGGGAAAGAAAAAGGTAGTGGAAGAGGCAAGGAAAAAAAAAGAGTAAGAAAGGAAAATATAAGAAGATAAGAAGAGAGAAGAATAAGGAGCCTGAAAGGATATAGAGGAATAAAAGAGAAGGAAAGAATAAAAATAAACCAAGAAGAAAGAAGAAGAGGTATTTGAAGCGGAAATAATAATACAAGAGAAACTACATGAGGCTAAGGCTAAAGAGGCTGAGAATATTGTTCTTCCACCAAGTCAAGGAAATGGTCCAAACCTAACAGAAGGGTTTATAGTGCTTAATTCCTCCATAAATCCTAACACTCCACTTAACACTATAGCAGTTGGTTTTTCTTACTCCTCTACGCGAAAATTGACATTGATGTGTTGTTGTATCCCTACGGGATTACTTTTTCAGCAAATCTAGTAGGGGATTTGCTAAAATACCATCAAAAATACAAAAGTTTGAAGAGGATACTAGTAAAGGAGCATTAGACCAAATGATTGTGTGGAACCTTTGAAAACAATATCCTCAAAGAAATGAAAAAGACATATCCTCTTCTTTGAGTGCATTTGGAGGTGAAAACTCCATTATTGCCAATGAGATGAATGCTACATTACATACATACAAAGTAAAGGTATTGGTTCTAGAAGGCCATATGAAGAAATAGAGGGCTCATATGGAATATGAATTTAGAGAGAAGGCCAGTGAGAAATATCAACTACATAAAGTTGAACTGGAGGACCTGAACAAGGAATAACTATAGGATATTCAAAGGATGCAAATAAAAAGTCAAGAAAAAATCACTATCTCCGAGCAGTAGAGACTAGAGATTAAATAATATGAATCAAAAGTGAAAAATATCAAGGCTCAATTGAATGAGAGTAACAAAGCCATAATTCTCCTAGAAGTTGTGAAGATATAATGTTTGATAGAAAATGAAGATCCAAGGAAAGCTCAAAGGAATGTTTTTAATAAATTGGATGAAATTTGACAATGTCATGGTGGATTAATGAAGTTGCATCATTAGGTGGAGTAACTGTTACACGTCAAAATTACTCAACTGGATAAGTGTCGCATGTTCCTCTCAATTGTCGTAAGTGTCGCATCTTCCTTACAAATTTCGTAAGTGTCGCAAGTTGTTCACAAGTGTCGCAAACGTTGTCCAAGCATACTTCCATAACGACAACATTAATGAGGCACTTAAAACATCTCATACACTTGATTTGGAGAAGGGGAACTAGTTAACTGAAGTCAAGGAACTCTTATCACCTGAGAAGAGCTCTTAAACAAAGGTTTTGAGGGTGAGCGCTTCCCTACATCAGCCTTAGGAGTGCTGGCGCTCCCCTATAAGGCCTCAGGGAGCGTTATAATGCTTGTCTACCCCTCTGAAGGAGCGCTATCCACCTTTGGAGCACTGGCGCTCCCCTCAAGCTTCCTAGGGATCACTACAGCGCTTTGATGCCCCTTTTGAGGGAGCGCTACCTAATCTGAGGCAGTAGTTGGCCCATTGAGGAGAATAAGGGGAGGATCTCTCAAGTTTAGAAGGCAATTGCATTCAAATTCTTGGTTCCATCAGAAGATCCCTAATCTAAGGAGGAAGTTCCTCAACTTGTTCTAAAGATAACTCAAGAGGTTAAGCTCCTCTTAACCTATATAAGCAAGCTCTATGATGGTGAAAAGGGGGAAGAGTTGCTAGCATCAAACCTATGATCTCATAGGGAACACACAATCAGTGAAAGGAGAAGTGATCAGTGAAGCTGCTATGATCCAGGTTGTGGATCTTTCGAGTAAGGGTTAGACAAAGGGGACTTGACGAAGCTGTCACATTCACATCTATGATCATAAGTACTGTTGTTGTTATTCTCATCAATATGACATGCTTGGCTTGTTTCTTTCGAGTTTGTGTCTGATCTCACATGAACCTATCATTGATAGATAGATATTTTTTTCAAACTAACATAAATAGAGTAGGAAGCGGTCGTACTTTGTTTGTCTACAGGACTCAGCGAGGAGCGAGAGTTCGGAGCTCGATTTGGAGCGTGTAGGGACAAACATCGATAAAAAGGTATTGCTATTATCCTTCCTTCTCATGTTCTAGTTTGTATGGATTTGAAAGGAAGTCAGTGTCCATGTTAAGCACTTTCTGTCTTAGAGTAGGGTCTATCTCTTTGAGGCAATCTACCTGTCCGCAGGGAGATTTTCCTACAACAGAAACTGGCGACTCCACTGGGGAGTCCTCAAATCGAAACTTCTTGTTTTGATTTCTCCTCATAGACCTTGTTTTACCCCTT
>SNQJ01S0003303.1:5890-23106 GCA_010110895.2 Picea sitchensis | reverse complement strand
AAAAGCATGTAGAAGAGCAAAATGTCGAGTCTCTAAACCCCTACAACATTGCCTAACAAGGCATAAAAAAATGATTGCCAGAGAGACTCTAATCTCCCTGCACTACATTGTGCTGCGAGTAACACATCACCACGCACACTACGTGCCTCAGCAGAGAATTGATATTCTCTGGTACTCCCACAGTGCGCCTCTGCAGATGTAAAGGAACTTCTCCCCTCCGTAGAGGAGGAATGCCCATCGTAAGGCCTTGGAGGTTTCTTTCAACCTCCCAGAGACCTATCACTGGTACTACCGGATCCGCTACAACTGGGATGCCCCCATGACGCCTTGGTATCGGTATATCGGTCGGGCGCACTGTTCCCTTATCTGCATGTTGAAGACAATACATCTGTTAAAAAACTATTCTTCATACCCAAAAAAATATATATATACATCAAAAACTTCAAAAACAAAAACTATACAAGGTATGGATCAGTCTCTTACCTGACACATCCCAGTCTTCCCCCATGGGTAAAATCAAATCCATACTCCCGCGGAAATCTACCTCAGCATAAGGGAAGTCCTCTATCCAGAGATACTATCGTCTCATCCAGGCAAAGAAATCGCCAGTGAAACGGAACTCTGACTCCGCTACTAGCCTCGGAGACAGACTGGTCCACCTCTCCATCCTCGGTTCATCCACTGGTCGCACTGCCAGTGCTATCTGAGGCTGCAATTGGGGGATGCGATCTAGAAAAAATGAGACCAAAAATGATCCATAACCAAACTACTTCTGTCCTGTCCTGCACCGTGAAATCTGTTCCTTCACATTTCGAAGGAACCCTGCACTCCAGTTGAACAATGTTGGTTCCAAACACTGAACACCGTAAGCCACCTGCGATCTGGATGCCATATGCGTGCTAGTATTGCCCATCACTCTCGTGATGGAAAATAGTATAGATCGGAGGGGTAGCTCTCGAATGTCCTTGATAGGGATTCTACCCCCTACCAGCCTTGCTCCTGGGATATAGTGGCATGCCAAATACACATCCACTTGTTCAGGTAGCGCCCTCTGCCTAGAGAAAGATATGGGGACCCCTCTTTTTGAGAGGCCAGTCAAAAAATACACATCTTCTAACTCAATGGTTAAAATTTGTGTGCCAATCTGGAATCCTTGCTCTGCAACATCCCATAGGCCAATCATATGCTCGAGCAATAAAATCTCTTTCTTCATTTTTGCAACTTGAAGAATTTGAGAAAGCCACAAGCTCGCAACGCGGCCCGTGTGTGGGGACTCTGCAAGTCAGCTAAGTCATCCACCTCATGTTCTCTTTCTTTCCACTTGATCATGGTCGCCAAAGTTACCTACAAAACAAAAAAATAAAGAAATTCATTATTTCCATGTTTTGGCAATTTCGACAATTTTCAAAAGCAATTTAAAACATGAAATAAGATGCCTACATCATTTAAAAGTGACCACACACTCTTTTATAACCACCACGCCCTCTCTTAACCATTTAACATCCATCATATAACAATGAAACGTTTTCAAATGAAAACGGTTTCTTTGTGGTTGCGTGGGCACACGTGAGGGTTTTATCACAGATTCCTTGCCAAAAAATGACCTATCTAATTGACTATTGAGGCCTTGGCATCTTAGCCATCCTTTTCTAGAACGTTTTTGCAAAAAGAATCCCATGTTTCCATTGATTATCAAAGAGGCCGATTTGGTTCTATTTGGAGCAACTTAGGGATTCATATTTTAAAATAAATGATGCTATGAAAATGAATACTAAACCATGTAATTGAAAGAAGAAGAGATGGAGATTTACCTAGTCCGAACGACAAGCGAAATGGTCAACCGTAGCTCCAGCAGCAAACAAAACAAGATCCACTTCAAAATGAGAATCCCCACTACTCCAAAATCCTTGTGCAAAATGAAATGGTAAATGAAATTTTCAATGTATTGTTATTTATAAATTTTCATTTTTCATAAGGTATGATCATTTATGGGTTTCTCTAACAATATGCTGGCTTCACTAAACCCTGGTTTGTAGTTTTGGCATCACAGGTTTCCTGGCAGTCCTGATCGATTATTCACCTCGTCTCACTTATGAGCATAGTCTTAGTTCGTTCTCGAACTTGATAATATGAGAACGTAACTGGGTAAACTTTTATCTCTTTTTCGGACCTGTACGGATACACGAACACAGGAAAAAGGAACCCCCCTGGAGTCTCCTTTAAACCCTTTTCAGACTCTCTAAATATGAAAAGATTGTCGAGTGACCTTGCTTCCTTTCACACTCATTAAAAGGTCAAAAAGGGCGTCTTTCGAGCGATAGTTTATCTCTTTTTCAGTCTCGTTAGACTACTGTACGAAAAAGGAACTGAGAGAGTTATCTTTTAAGTGTTTTTCCAAACTCTATAATCTCGAAAAACTTTCGAGTTTTCTGTCTTTGGACTTGTTAAAACACACATCAACAGGCCCATATGGGACCGATCCCTTACTTCTTCCAATTCATTAAACAAAGGAAGAGGAGCTTACCGAAGGTGAGTTATATCAAGCATGTGTTATCCTCCTCGAGCTCATTAAATCAAAAAGAGGTACTCATCTATCTGGATGGGGGAAAAATTGAAAGGAGCAAGCCAAGCAGTCTCTTGAGAACATTGTCCAACAATTCTTAGAGTCGCCCTTGAACACGGCACTTTTTCATTTGCACATATCATAATCCGCTGAACCTCTGCACTGAGCCAATCCTTTGAGTTCCTTTCACTCCTTTGGGTCACCTGACGCAAGTCACAGTACCCACTGCATAGTTTTGGTCCATGTCATGTTTCGCTATCGTGCCTCAGTGTTGAAGGGAAGTATCCACCTCGAGAGTCAGCCATCCCAAATATCTTGCCTCAAAACCCATGTCAGTCCATGTTCTTTTGATCTACCAATTACATATCTATACCTGTTTCATGTCATTGATGGGGGATACATCAAGGCCCTCCCTCGACGAGTCTATTCCTGTCGACTTCAACACATTATCCGGGAATCATACTTAGAAACCAGTTGGTACTTTGGGACCTGCATGCCTCAATGGCAGGCCTCCTCACGTCCGACAGTTGGTTTACATCATTGACCTCTGATCAGATGATTCCACGGATGTTTGAATCCATCTCATCCATTCACATTCATTGGAATGTACTAGGATACCTTGGGAATCATTGACATTAATGGTGATTTCCCTCGCACTTGTTAACGGTTCACACTATTGACCGATAATCAAGTGGTTTCTGCCATGTTTGACATCAAGACATCTATTCACATGGTTAGAATCATACCACACTGAGATTGGTAAGAAGACCCTGGGTTGAGTAACCACTTTGATATATGCTTCGCCTAGGCTGCGAAGGAGTTTCTATTGGGCAAAGAACACATACACTATTACATAGATCCACATTGTATTGGTCGTGGCTATGTCTTGTCATCTCGTAGATCCACTGTGTATTCTTCGTGGCTACGATCAGTCCGAGTCATCAGAGTATAGATACACGTTGTATCTCCGGTGGCTATACCTTTTTATCAATACAATTATGGATCTACAGTGTATTTTATGGCGGCCATATCTTGCAAGTCTTGATCACCCAAGCATAGGTATGCCTGCCTTGGGTTTTGAAATATGTCATGATATTTGTTGGATGTTTATGTGCAGCTTCCGTTAGGTTCTCCGAGTCTATACCCTTTCTTGAACGTCTACAAAGCATTTCAGTTATTAGTTCGCATCTTCTAACTTCATGCTTTAGGAGGCATTCTGTTACACATCAAAATTACTCAACTGGATAAGTGTCGCATGTTCCTCTCAATTGTCATAAGTGTCACATCTTCCTTACAACTTTCGCAAGTGTCGCAAGTTGTTCACAAGTGTTGCAAATTTTGTCCAAGCATACTGCCATAACGACAACACTAAGGAGGCACTTAAAACATCTCATACACTTGATTTGGAGAGGGGGAACTGGTTAACTGAAGTCAAAGAACTCTTATCACCTGAGAAGAGCTCTTAAACAAAGGTTCTGAGGGTGAGAGCTCCCCTACATCAGCCTTAGGAGCGTTGGCGCTCCCCTATAAGGCCTCAGGGAGTGTTATAATGCTTGTCTGCCCCTCTAAAGGAGCGCTATCCACATTTGGAGCACCGGTGATCCCCTCAAGCTTCCTAGGGAGCGCTACAGTGCTCTGATGCCCCTTTTGAGGGAGTGTTGCCTAATCTGAGGCAGTAGTTGGCCCATTGAGGAGAATAAGGGGAGGATCTCTCAAGTTTAGAAGGCAGTTGCATTTGAATTCTTGGTTCCATCAGAAGATCCTTGATCTAAGGAGGAAGTTCTTCAACTTGTTCTAAAGATAACTCAAGAGGTTAAGCTCCTCTTAACCTATATAAGCAAGCTCTATGATGGTGAAAAGGGGGAAGAGTTGCTAGCATCAAACGTATGATCTCATAGGGAACACACAGTCAGTCAAAGGAGAAGTGATCAGTGAAGCTGCTATCATCTAGGTTGTGGATCTTTCGAGCAAGGGTTAGACAAAGGGGACTTGACGAAGCTGTCGCATTCGCATCTATGATCGTAAGTATTGTTGTCATTATTCTCATCAATATCACTTGCTTGGCCTGTTTCTTTCTAGTTTGTGTATGATCTCACATGAACCTATCATTGATAGATAGATCCATTTTTCAAACTAACATCAATAGAGTAGGAAGCGGTCGTACTTTGTTTGTCTACAGAACTCAGCGAGGAACGAGAGTTCAGAGCTCGATTTGGAGCGTGCAGGGACAAACATCGATAAAAAGGTACTTCTTTTCTCCTTCCTTCTCATGTGCTAGCTTGTATGGATTTGAAAGGAAGTCAATGTCCACGTTAAGCACTTTCTGTCTTAGAGTAGGGTCTATCTCTCTGAGGCAATCTACCTGTCTGTAGGGTGATTTTCCTACAACAGTAACAATTAGATAAAATGACAGCTTCCCACGATGTCGTTGATCAGGTTGTTGACTGATAGAAAAAATGTGCATATGCCCCTTCAAATATCCCAAGGTTCGATGATAGGGAAAAGGGTAAAACCCAAGTGTTGCTAGATACATGGAAGGACTCTTATGAATAAAATAAAGAAACCATAAGAATAACCACCATATCATGTTTTGGGATATGGAACTCGGTCGATGAAATTTTGGAGTAGTTAGGTATGACAACAATGGACGAATTGAAACATGCATTTCACATCAAACTATGAATTTTAGAGGTAGATCAGAGTCAAGATGACAACAAACAAGAAATTACTCAGCTCGGCGAAGTAAGTAGAGACGTTGTTAACATTTTCCTGGTAAAACCAATAGAACTAGCCCTTGTCTCTAGTGCCTACATTCATAGGGTGCATACGAATTTTAAATAAGATGTTTATAAGAAAATTTATGATGGATAATTACAGATAGAAATAATGAAATTGGATCAAGTCAAAGAACTCTCCAAGGGTCATGATTTATGGACCACTTAAAGAAGGGGTTCAATTATTGAAGGGTCTTCATAAATGTTGTAAATGGTTATAGTAAAATCCTCCTATATTGTAATATAAAGGGATATTTGAAATATAGGAATAGATGAAAAATGTAGAATATACTGATTGTAACTGCAACATGTGCAATTACGGAAGTCGAAAGACCTATCTCATTCTATAAAAAAAAGTTTATTCGTAACAAATGGGGACTTTTGGCCTAGAAGTGATTGTAATAATTTTATTCCATGAAATAAACGACATATGGACTATATTGTGGCCACGAATGGTATTTTATTGTTATATGGGATTTTTCTTCATTTCTAGTTGATGTTCATTAGTTATATGAATGATAATACATGTGAATGTTTTCATGTGTATATGGTCTAATAGAACTAATGATTTCATGGTTGTTGTCGGATGCAGTGGCAATGTATCATATTTGTAAATAACATTTTATACACTATCTCTATTTCATTGTTTATTGCACAAATCGATGATAGTGTGAATTCTTTCCAATGTTAATTTTATGTTGTTTCGATTTTTTCTAGAATAGCTTCTGATCAGGATAAGTTAGATTGATTGTTGGATCAAGTAGCATAGGTTTTTATTTCATTAAGAATATTTAGAATTAGAATAGTTGTTAGAGTGGATTTGATTTTATCATTTCCATGTAAGAAATTCAGTGGTAACCACGCCCACATACTGGTTAGAGTTTTCTATCCCAAATGAGAGTGATTCTAATTGGTCATCGCCATTAGACATTATAAATTACTAATTGACACAATCCATTTTGTCCCGTAAACACAACTAATTAAGCATCTCTATTAGTCAATCACACAACCAATTAAATGAATCCATAGAAAAAACATTGAAACATTTACCATAGAAACCGAAATGGGGAAACCAACATTCTTCGGGAATTTTTTTCATGGTCAAGAGACTATTAAGAAGGTTGAGCTATGCACTCTCAAATGACATTTCGATCAAATATTACACACTAATAGTGGTTTCACATGGATTTGTCTCATGGACAATGCTTTGTTCATACACATACAAGTTCAATGGATCCTTCGTCCTTCAGTCTTCAAGAAGATTTCCTCTTCGAGCTCTCTTCTTCTACTACTATCCTTAATTTACTCCAGCTTTAATTCTTCCTTATTTGTTTTTTATCCTCGTTAAGAAAGTCCCTCATTTATTTTAGAGCTACCTTGGAAAACCAACTATCAAGGTGATTCCTTTCACCTTCTTGTGGCCTTTTAGCCTCTAAACTTTAAGTTGATTATTTTTTTCAAAAATTTACAAAATTTAGTATTCAATGTTTGAAGGAGTTGGTATATCGAATCAATTTGAGATCACACCTCCCCTTTCACAACACTTTGATCCCAAACTATTCAACTCAAAGATGTAGCCTATTGTTTTATTTCCCAACACATTCTATATTGTCTAGTTGAAACTTCATTAACTCAAGGATTACAATGCAAGTGATTCCACTCATTCTGGAGTGTTCTTACTTTTGATTTCCAGTACTTTAGATAGTTTGCACTGGATCTAGAATGGTGGAAGATTATCTATGAGAAAAGATGCGACAGATACACTCATTCGCAAGAAAATGAGTACAATGAGGCTCTCAAATCATTTTTTTCAATAAACGTGAATGCCAAAATCCTAGACATCCAAAAACCTAACCCTAGGAGATGAAGCTGCAAAATACATGTGGGTTCTGTTGCGGAAAATTGGTACATCAACTTCCGGGGTCGTAAATTTATCATATGATCTTAGTTTTAGGCGCACATTATCGCATTGGAAAGTTCTATCCGAGGACTACACATTACTCCATCAAACTCTTACATGGTTCAGTTCATCAACACCAATGATCTTAAGGCTCACCTCAATTGTTTCACAATGTGTAGTGATCAGTTTCAAGGCCAATGATAATCGAAGATCGACGAGTTTGCTTGCTCGTAGTGGATTTTGGATGTAGAGACGACCGGCACTCGATCGATTGGAAAAAATTTATATCAAAGGTCGAGAAAGTCAAGGATTTAAAGGTATTTTTTTTTGTTTTCTTTCAAAATATCTAAGTCCTAAACCCCTTTCGTTCAAGTGTGAAACCGAATTTGTTTTCTTCCTTAGGATGGTTATTCAAATCTGGCTTGGGATACAAAAGGACGAGCAAAATATCATTCAAGAGAAGGTCTTAAAACCAACTATAATCAGTCAAAATAAAAGTTCAAAATGAAAATGGAGTAATGGAATACAAAAATTGAAAACAACAAACCTTAAAATTAGAATATCATACAAAGAACTGCATAGCCTTGCAATTTATGCATAATACTTTTTTTGGTAGAGACCATTGTTAGGCTCAAGCCAACGATTTATTTGGTAGTCAAGTTATAAAGTCTCCAAATTGGGAATAAATAAAAAACTATGATGCATTTTGTAAACCATTTGGAACTTTTGTGATGTACTTTTGAAGCTTTGAAAAGAAATAAGAAAGCCTCATCCACTGAGACAAAGGCCCGGAGACGTAGGCAATATTGTCGAACTCTGTTATCAACTTTGTTGTTTATGGTTTGTTGTTTCTTATGCTCATTTCCATATCTGTATATGTTTAATGGATTCTATGTTTCATCATTAATTATTCTCCTTTTTAATAGTTTCCTAAACGGTTATTTAACTCGTGCTTTAAAACTCAACCATTTTCTTTAAAAGATATTTTCGGATCATTTGATCGAAGCTCAGAAGAGATGATGCATTTGAAATAACACAGGAGATAGATTTCTATGAGTGAATAAATCCTTTTGTAAAATATTGAGTTACAAGAGTCGTTCATTCTTATTTCGATACAATTCATGATCATTAGATCGAGGTGAAGTTAGAGGTTGGGAAGGATTAAATCTCAACTGTCAGATCTAAATTAGGAGCTTCGGATGGTTCCTAAACCATCAGATCAACCTAAAGGATAGAAGGTGGTTAACTCTGACACTGACCACTATTTATATCATAGGAATAACATATCTTTCACTATTTCTATCAGATCTACTCATATCACATCTTCCTTCTTCTATATGTGCCCTAGTTTTCAGACTAGGAAAAAATCTATCAAACATACCTACATCCATTCTTTTCAAACAAAAATTTCCACTTATCTTACCTTTATCAAAGCACAAAGCTTTAAAATCTTACCACTTTTCTTTATATCAGACTTCTCTTCTTAGTATAGAGCTTCAAAAGTCAAGCAAAGTATTGCGCACTACAACAATAGATCTACGCATAGAGCTTTCTCTTTTCTTCAGTTCCTAGCAATCACAGTTTCAGGTCCAGGCAATGGAATGATTTGTTGGCACAGGGTCAAAGCCAGGGTTCAATGCTACAAAAACGCACCAACAAAACCCTAACTACCAGCCCTTTTGGAAACACCTGTGAAGCATATGAAGTCTCACTCAAGGTAGAGGCAGGGGGGGTTGCAAGACTCAAGTGTCTGCAACCTAGCCGGGACAAAAATATGTGATTACATCACTTAACAGAGAACTTAGCAGTTAATATTCGTTAGTCTTTAACCCTTATTTGCGTTGCAGGTTAAAAACCCAATTACATAAAAACACAGTATTAATCAAGATCTAAGCACATCTAATCGTTCAGCACATATCATCAGAGCATATCTAGCATTCAGTCACATAATAAGCACCTAGCATTCATATATCTATCTATCATACATCAATAACAATGCACTAAGCATATAGATACATAACAACACAAACAACATAGCACAAAGCACCATAACACAGGATATACGTGGTTCACCCTAGTGTGGGTCTACGTCCACCAACTCTTCTTCTCTTCTTATTAGTATTCTCACCCTCAACTCATATATAAAATGAAAAAACAAAAGAAATCATATATACATATGGAAATACAAACTACTCTAGCATGAAATGAAAATTGTATATACAATGAATGCAAATGCCTATGTACTTACCTGCACTTACCTGTCATGCTTTTGGAGGGTAGCAACACTTGATGTGCAAAGCGTTCACTGTTAACTTTAGAGATTCTCCCTCCATGGTCCCTAGGTTTAAATAGGTTGTCCCTGCAGGACTTATGATCTTGTAAGGACCTGTCCATAATCCATCCAACTTCTTGTGCATACCTGGTTTCTCCCTTCTCTTGTCCCATAACAACACTAGATCTACTTCAGTGAAATCTCTCTCTTTTTCCTTGTGATCGAAGGTGTTATTGATCTTCCCTTCACTTCTTTCGATTTGGCTCATGGTGTTTCTTCTAGACTCATCAAAATCTATTAATTGGTTAAGTTTCCCTTGGATTGCTTCTCCATCGATAGTATATTGCTAAGAAAAATGGAGCATGGGGATCTGGAGGTTCACGAGAAGTTTTTCTTCCAACCCATACACTAGCTCAAAAGGGGTTCTTCCTGTTGAGGTATTTGTGTTATTCGATCAACCCACAATGTGTATTTAATTTTTCTATCCCAAGACCTCTTGTTTTCCCCTACAAAGAGTCAATCCTCTCTTTTCCTTAAATGATCCCCAACCTTTTATGTACTATGCACTAGGATCACAGTGATGGACCTGCGTAAAATTCTTTCTAGGATCCTGCATCCAATTGTTAGTCCAAATGTTCTTTCTATGGATAAGAATAACATTTATTTCACTATTTCTATCAGATCTACTCATATCACATCTCCCTTCTTCTATCTATGCCCTAGTTTTCAGACTAGGACAAAATCTATCAAACATACCTAGATCCATTCTTTCGAAACAAAAATTTCCACTTATCTTACCTTTATCAGAGAACACATCTTTAAGCTCTTACCTCTTTTCTTCTGATCAGAATTCTCTTCTTAGCACAGAGCCTCAAAATTCATGTGGAGTACTACGCACTACAACAACATATCTACGCATAGAGATTTCTCTTTTCTTTGGTTCCCAGCAATCACAGTTTCAGGTCCCGGCAATGGAACCATTTGTTGGCACAGGGGAATACCCAAGCTTCAACGCTACAACAACACACCAACAAAACCCTAACTACCGGCCCTTTTGGCAACACCCGAAGCAGATGAATTCTCACCCGAGGTAGCGACAGTGGGGGTTGCAGGACTCAAGTGTCTGCAGCCTAGCTAGGACACAAATTTGTAATTACAACACTTAATAGAGAACTTAGAAGTTAACATTCATTAGTCTTTAACCCTTATTCATGTCGCAGGTTAAAACCCTAATTACAGAACAACGCAGTATTAATCAAGATCTAAGCACATCTAATCGTTCATCACATAGCATCAAAGCATATCTAGCATTGAGTCACATAATAAGCACCTAGCATTCATAGATCTATCTATCATACATCAAGAACAGTGCACTAAGCAAATAGATACATAAAAACATAAAAAACATACCACAAAGCACCATAACACAGGATATACATTGTTCACCCCAGTGTGCGGCTACGTCCACCAACTCTTCTTCTCTTCTTATTAGTGTTCTCACAATATTCTTGTATGGAAAGAGCCACAAACCAACTCCCCATAGGACAGGAGATCTTCACGCACCTTACCAGATCCTCCTTCCCCGAGTTAGGTCACATCACAAATCCTTTTACAATCTATCCACACAAAGCCCTACACAGTCTATTACAATCACTTGCACTTAGCTCTACAAGTCTTACACAGTATGCACAAAACATTCACAACCATTCGCACTTAGCAAAGAGTACTACTTTTTACATCGCTTGGATATCTATTTATACATTACAAACGGGGTATAAACATGGGTAAACACATGGGTCAACATCCCATACCTATTACAAAAACCCTAATCCAAAAAATCCTGCAAAAGGGGGAAGGATCCCACGATCTCCGCTCCGCCTGGGCGCTACGTCTTCGACCTGCCTGTCGAAGTCCCAAAAATGGTCAAAAACAACCAAGGTTATTCAAAACTTGGTCGAGGGCCAACATAGTCCAATTTGCATTGTTTTGAACCGATTCAAAATCTCAAAATCTGTAATCATATGTTCAACCAGGGTTGCTTCTTTTAGGTTTTCCTCTAGGATTTCAAACCTGGAATGATCCATTATGCATTGAGTGGGGCGAGCCTTGTATTCTTCCTGATCATATAGTTTTCCTTTGCCATCCCAAAATGATGAGAGGCCTTTAATAAACAATTCTTCAAACATATCCTTGAATTCTTAAACACTTTGCTCCATCTGTGTGGCCTTGGTTTGGACTAATTTCAACACGTTATGTTTAGAAATAACCCTCTTGGCCTAGATGATCAATGCAGTTCTATATTTAACTCCAATGGTCTGAAGTTCTGCAGTAGGGATGGATTTTAGCAGGTTTATGGCATTTTGGGCCCACTCTGATTGTTTCTTTGCTAAAGTCTTATTCACAACAGTGCACCTGCTTCTGGTTGTGATGGCCATGTTGTATTTATCATTGATCAAGTCTAAATACACTTTGAACTTGGCAACGTCAGTAGCTATAGAATCCCATATGATATGCTTGGCTCCCTGCAACATTCCTCTGCCTCTTACTCTTATTTTCGACTCTTCCATATTTTCCTGCAAGTCTTGATTCTTCTTTTTCTTTCATCCTTTGCTTGCATTTCCTGCTTCAACTTCTCTATGTCCCCTTTTAACCCCTTGATTTCCCCTACCTTCAAGCTAACGTGTGACATAGCCTTGACAAGTCCTGCAATGGTTGGCCCATCTCCTTTAACAGAAGGTACAAGTACAACCTTGTCCAACAATGTTTTCTTTCATTTTGACCAATTCACCTTATATTTCTCTAGTTGCAACACCTTGGATTTGTAGTCCAATGCCTCTTGTCTAAATTCTTATTTTTCCTGTACTAGAGCAACCTCTTCTGTTGTTTGTGGATGCTCTGTGGCAAACATTTTCATATTTTTCTTCCAGCTTTGAATCAGCTCGTTCTTCTCATCTAACCCCTTGGGGGCCTTCATATTAAAACCTCTTGACCTAAGTCTACCAAGCCCTTTTGGATGCCTTTTCTTCCCTTAACCTCCCTTCCAATTTTATTGCATAGGATGAAAGCTTGGAATTCTTCAAGCTCAAACGTAGATAGTCAGAATACAACATGTCACTGGTGTTGCTATGGAATTTGACTTTGTCTGGAGCGTTGATGTTGTCATATCTTATCTTGATCTCAGATACTTTTTCTTCATCTGCAAATGCAATGTTAAAAGTCCTCTTTTAAATGTCCCTTACTGTGAACAGTGAATATTTATGCTGAGATAAATTTTCCACTTCAGGGACTAACTCCCTCATCTCACTCATAGCCATGTTTCCTTTCTCAACATATTTTTTTTCCAAGTCTTCCCTGGATTGATAAGATGCCCCTGAGGTTTTATGAAAGACATGATTTTTGTTGCTTAAGGTTCTTGAGTTGCCTTCACTTTAGAGCATGCTTCCCTTTTCAACCTCTACAGTTCTAGTACCACTCTCCACCGTATCCATATTCACTTGTTCTTTAGGCTCTTCCTCTTCTAAATCCACTATCTGTTGGGACTGTGTAATCTTCAAATTAATAGGGGAAGTCTGTTGATCAGTGGTGCCCATGGCCTATGCATTGCTTCTCTTGTTGTAAACACTTACCTTAGGAACTTTGAATAACAGTTTCTGAGGAGACTGTTGTGTTTCTCTTTGTTGCAGGGTTGCCTCCACTTACTTTGTTTGAGTTGGTTGCAATATTGTTTCCATATCAACATGGACTTCTAGATTTGCCAACTTATCAAAACCCTCAACATGTTCATGCTCATAAGGGGCCTATTTGTTCATCAGTATTATATTGGGTATGATTTGATGTGGATCATATGCTCCTCGTTGTGGTTGTGAAAAACCAAACTCTTTGAGCTTTACTTGAATCTGAGATAAGCATGATCTAATTTTGACAATTAAGGATTCAATTATAAAAGGGAATTTGAGGTTGGAATCTTTGTGCAATTTCAAGAAATGTGTTTTCTCATATATGATTCTTTGCCTGATGAATTCAAGGGAAAAGACTCTGAGGTCGGAAAAATAAGCAACATGTAAGGGGATTCATGACAACCATAAACCCCGATTATTGTTGAATGCATGAATAATAGCTCTATTTTCTGGATTTGGCTTCAGATATATCCTCATATCATCCAAAACTCTTGGTAGGCTGGTGTTGAAAACCAACCTATAATCCATGGACATGACTTTGTTGATGAAGATGAGAAATGTGATCCTTTTACACTCAGTTGATATAAATGTTTCTTCAGAGAATTCTCTCTTCTTTGTCTCCAGGAAAATCTTCAGCAAATACGTGTAATATCTAAAATTCCTTAGAGAATGAAAGTTCACTAGCTGATTATGAGTATTATTAGCTATGAATTTATCAAAACTGACACGGAACGACAGACCATACTCTCACTGAAAAAATGTCAACAGGAAACCCAACATGAACTAGACCACATGTTTGTCATTATCTATTTCGGGAGGCGTTCTACTGAATTACACACAGTCATCACACATGAGTGCGGCTAAAAAATCTACAGAGTTGTTTCGTAAGGGTGCTACAGAATTGGCTACAAAATGTGCTACTAAATGGTGCTAGAAACTGGCCCTTGCAGTCAAAGGATTTGAATTCATGACTCCTTTTGATTGTTGATGATGTGGAGAGAATAAAGGATCACAAGTGGCAGCATACAACCACTGGAGGACACTTGGCACTAAAAAGGGATGTGCCTAAGAGGACACATGTCGTTTAATTCTTGTTGTAGTGGTTGCCAACATGGTCCCTAATTTGTAGCAGTTTGTTAAGAGGTGTTAGCATAGTTGTTAGAAAGGCAATTGTTTTGGAGAATCCTAGGAGAGGAAGGCCGACTCGCACCTCTAGTAGTTGCATTTCCTTTTTTCATTATAAATACATCCTCTAAATGATTAGAAAGGTTCGAATGGTTGAGCAGGGCTCCCTGATTGTAATAGTTTTTTGGTTATGCATTCGACTTGAGAATTATTTAGTAATAGAAGTCAGTTTCTCTTTATATCAGCTTGTTGCCTCCTATACTGAATTAATCATTGTTGAATGATCCATATGATATTTTTATGGTTTTCATTATGATGAATGTTTGATTATAATACTTCGATGATGTTCTTCAGTGTTCTTTAACATTAAATTCAAGAATTTCTTGTCTTTTAGTTTTTCCTCCTTTGGCTTCTTGAAGACTTGACGTCAATAGCATACCTTTATGCCTCCCTCACTAAGTCTTCCTCCTATTCATTTTTACTCCCAATCACCGAATGAAGCTAATCAAGACCTCATTTTCTTATGTATGCTAGCCCATATCTCTGAGTTAAAACATTATTATTCTGAGTTTTCTCCATTTGACCTTTAAATACTCATTTACATTTACAAACATTTTGATGGGTACCGGGCTTATCCTCTTTGCAATCTGAGGGTGATTCTCAGTGCTAACAACTAGCATTTCCTGTACGGGATTACTTTTTCAGCAAATCTAGTAGGGGAGTTGCTAAAATACCATCAAAAATACAAAAGTTTGAAGAGGATACTAGTAAAGAACTCGGACCAAATGGTGTGTACAGCCTTGAAAACAATATCCTCGAGAAGAAAAAGAGAGTAAGAAAGGAAAATATAAGAAGATAAGAAGAGAGAAGAATAAGGAGCCTGAAAGGATATAGAGGAATAAAAGAGAAGGAAAGAAGAAAAATAAACCAAGAAGAAAGAAGAAGAGGTATTTGAAGCGGAAATAATAATACAAGAGCAACTACATGAGGCTAAGGCTAAAGAGGCTGAGAATATTGTTCTCCCACCAAGTCAAGGAACTGGTCCAAACCTAACAGAAGGGTTTATAGTGCTTAATTCATCCATAAATCCTAACACTCCACTAAACACTATAGTAGTTGATTTTTCGTACTCCTCTACACGAAAATTGACATTGATGTGCTGTCGTATCCCTACGGGATTACTTTTTTAGCAAATCTAGTAGGGGATTTGCTAAAATACCATCAAAAATACAAAAGTTTGAAGAGGATACAAGTAAAGGAGCATCAGACCAAATGATTGTGTGCAACCTTTGAAAACAATATCCTCAAAGAAATGAAAAAGACATATCCTCTTCTTTGAGTGCATTTGGAGGTGAAAAATCCATTACTACCAATGAACTGAATGCTACATTACATACATACAAAGTAAAGGTATTGGTTCTAGAAGGCCATATGAAGAAATAGAGGGCTCATATGAAATATGAATTTAGAGAGAAGGCCAGTGAGAAAGATCAACTACATAAAGTTGAACTGGAGGACCTGAACAAGGAACAACTATAGGATATTCAAAGGATGCAAATAGAGAGTCAAGAAAAAATCACTATCTCGGAGCAGTGGAGACTAGCGATTAAATAATATGAATCAAAAGTGAAAAATATCAAGGCTCAATTGAACGAGAGTAACAAAGCCATAATTCTCCTAGAAGTTGTGAAGCTATAATGTTTGATAGAAAATGAAGATCCAAGGAAAGCTCAAGGGAATGTTTTTACTAAATTGGATGAAATTTAACAATGTCATGGTAGATTAACGAAGTTGCATCATTAGGTGGAGTAATAATTATATAAAATGAAAGCTTCCCACGATGTCGTTGATGAGGTTGTTGACTGACATAAAAAATGTGCATATGCCCCTTCAAATATCCCAAGGTTCGATGATAGGGAAGAGGGTAAAACCCAAGTGTTGCTAGATACATGGAAGGACTCTTATGAATAAATTGAAGAAACCATAAGAATAGCCACCATATCATGTTTTGGGATATGGAACTCGGTCAATGACATTTTGGAATAGTTAGGTATGACAACAATGGACGAATTGAAACATGCATTTCACATCAAACTATGAATTTTAGAGGTAGAGCAAAGTCAAGATGACAACAAACAAAAAATTACTCAGCTCGACGAAGTAAGTAGAGACGTTGTTAACATTTTCCTAGTAAAACCAATAGAACTAGCCCTTGTCTCCAGTGCCTACATTCATAGGGTGCATACGGATTTTAAATGAGATGTTTATAAGAAAATTTATGATGGATAATTACAGATAGAAATAATGAAATTGGATCAGGTCAAAGAACTCTTCAAGGGTCATCATTTATGGACCACTTATAGAAGGGGTTCAATTATTGAAGGGCCTTCATAAATGTTGTAAATGGTTATAGTAAAATCCTCCTATATTGTAATATAAAGGGATATTTGAAATATAGGAATAGATGAAAAAAGTAGAATATACTGATTGTAACTGCAACATGAGCAATTATGGAAGTCGAAAGACCTATCTCATTCTATAAAAAAAATTATTCGTAACAAATGGGGACTTTTGGCCTAGAAGTGATTGTAATAATTTTATTGCATGAAATAAAGGACATATGGACTATATTGTGGCCATGAATGGTATTTTATTGTTATATGGGATTTTTCTTCATTTCTAGTTGATGTTCATTAGTTATATGAATGATAATACATGTGAATGTTTTCATGTGTATATGTTTTAATAGAACTAATGATTTCATGATTGTTGTCGGATGCAGTGGCAATGTATCATATTTATAAATAACATTTTATACACTATCTCTATTTCATTGTTTATTGCACAAATCGATGATAGTGTGAATTCTTTCCAATGTTAATTTTATGTTGTTTCGATTTTTTCT
>SNQJ01S0003302.1:222132-241791 GCA_010110895.2 Picea sitchensis | reverse complement strand
GTAGTGGGGTGAAACGAAATATTATAGGTAGGTCGTTCATCATCAGAATCCTAATTTCAAAAATATTGAACATTAGTACATCAATGATATAGTAAGCACAATGCAATTGGTTTGTTGAAATTACATTATACCAAACAATTATTACCATCGTTGACCCAGGATTGTGACTGGAAGATGACATGTTACAATTGGCAGGGTAAAGGGACTGCCCATTTTCATCTACCAACTGCATGCAGTATGTTTCTCCAGATAAGAGCTTCCAATATTTTTGAACTGGTGGAATATTTTCTGCATCTGAACTCAATTCTGAATCAGGATCCTGCAAATTTGGATAGATTTTTATTCAAATTGACATGGATAAAAAAATAAATTCAATTAGATAATCAAAATATAAATAAAATCTAAACTTACTAGAGATGGAAAGGGAGAACTTCGTGATGGACTTTGAGAAATATGGAATGAGACGAAATTTGAAGAATTGGCCATTTAATATTATAAGATTTTCTTCCTGCATTTTAGCAAAATCAACAATATTTTTTTAAGAATAATGTGACTTTAAGTGAAAAATGTATACTATGAAGTACTGCAAGTCATGTGGATGCATCTTAAAAGATAATTGAAGATGAATATACTATTTTATGTGCAAATAAAAAATTAGATAACTTTTAAAGCATAATGGTGCGCGTGTTTAAACAAAATGCATCAGTGTGTCTATACAAATATAAAGCACTAGGGTGTTTAATTACTAATCGCACCGATTCTCAATATTTCAAATAAATAAAAAATAATTATATGAGATTAGTGCTCCAAAAAAAATTAGTGCACTGATGCTTTGTCTAACCAAACACACCGATGTTTTATATTAATAAACGCACTGGTGTTTCGAGAAACTTAAAAAAAAAAGCCTTAGCGGTGTTTTGAAATAGGCTTTGTTTTGTGAGATTGAGAAATGAGCAGGAATTTATTTTTTGAAAAGCTAATTTCATAAAGTCCTTTAAATAGTAAGAAAATATTCACTATTTCATTATTTTTCAAAATTTTAGGAGAGATTGCAAGAGACTTGTCTGGGGAGCACTGTGGAGCAACAAAATGCTTTGGAACAACAAAATTATTTAGAAGATCATAATTTGAAGGGTATGGTGATTCACTCAAAACCTTTTAGACAACAAAATTATTTAGAAGATCAAAATTTGAAGGGTTTTATGATTCACTCAAACCACAGAAGTAAAATTTAAATTTTACAGGTTGATTTTAATAATATTTTTTTTGCAATTTCTATCCTTATTTAGATTTAATTAAAATTTAGAAAAATAAAAAATAAAAAATCATGCCACCTTAAACAAAGCATATCCATATACATCGTGCTTCGAAGCATATCTATATCCATGATACATACATCATTAGCACAAAGCATATCCATATACATCGATAGCACAAAGCATATCTATATCCATATACATCATTAGCACAAAGCATATCTATATCCATATACATCATTAGCACAAAGCATAAGAAACATATCTATCTATCTATATCAAAGCACTTAGCAAGCAAAGACATAAACACACCAACACAATGCACAAAGCAGAGAAACAAAACATTGGTTCACCCCACCACAGGACTACATCCACCAACTCTTTTCTTTATTAGCTTCTTCAATGGGTTACATGCCCAGAGCCTCAAAAACCCTACTCAACATAGGATGGGAGATCTACACTTAACTTCGCTAAGGTCCTCCAACTACCGAGAGTGAATCTAAACACCTGGCTTCCGGCCTGCCCACCTTTGACTTGCGTTAGCTTTGCAAGTCTCACCACGACTAATACACACAACACTTACAATCCTTCAATCAAATAGATATAGCACTTAATGAAATTAGTAACTCTATATCCTCACTACATAGCCTAACATCTAATTTATACTTTACAAAATAGGCCTAAACATGGAGTAAACCATGGGCCCGACATCCCACATACACGATACGTAATCCCAAATCCAAAAAATTTAAAAGGGCTAGAGATCCCGTGATCTCTGCTTAGTCTTGTGCTCCATCATTGACAGGCTGTCGAAGTCCCAAAACTCTGGAGTCAAACACGACCAAGGGTCTCCCAAAACTTGGTCAAGGACAGCAGGCCCCCAATACTCACGGCTTCGTCTGAGTCCTCTGATCTAATGGATTACGCTTCGAAAGTCTTGAGCGTAGCTTGAGATGCTTCGAGTTGTTGTTGTGCCTTGGCCTCTTGTTGAGAAATCTTGGATGACTACATGGGTTGATAGGTCCACTTAGCGTCGTTGAGCTGCGGTGACAACTGCTCAATGCAACTCCTCGACCTTTGACCTCTGTGAACAATTGGTAAAGCCTTATCTTGTATGGGTTGGAGCCTCCGAGTTATTTCCATAGCTTCTGCTCTAGATAGTGTGGATGCGATTTGTTGGGAGATGCTTGTTTGCTCCTTGGATCTCTTCATTCTTTCCACAACTAGCAGGGGCTTTAGCTGCGCAGCCCATCATTTTGTCTTGATACTTCACCTCTTGGGTATGTGACTTCAGTGTCTTCAATTCTGGATTCTCAATGAGTTGCTTTCGTGGAATTAAGGCAGCTGATGGAGTAAATTTCTTACATTCCATAGCAAGGAATTTTACTCTCTCAACTGCGCTTGGGTAGTTGGCTTCTCTTTGATCACTTACATCCTGTGGGGTCGGGCATTGTGCGGAGCTCTAAGTCTGTTATGTGTTGCTGTATCTATTGGATATCTTATTGAAGAGATACTCTACTTGATTTGTGACTCAATCCTCTGCCTTTATTTCTATGACTGTCATGGAGTGAAGTGCTTTGTTGACTGCTTTTTTCACTTCGAGTTGCTCCACGAGTGACTGTTATTTTCCTTGTTGTATTTGTGCTTTTTATTCATCAAACTTCACTTAGAGAGAAAGATTTTCCTATTCTACAGCACTGCATTTCTCTACGAGTACTCCTTGCACTTGTGTCAAAGCCTAAGTGGCTTTCTCTGCTTCCTCTTGTGCTTTCCGTCGAAGGTGATCTTCGACTATCTCAACTAGTCGGTGGAGTTAGGATGGCTCATCTCAACTCTGGTTCTCGATGGCGGTATGAGTGGAAGCTAGCAGCGACTGAACTAAAGGTTGTACCCCTTAGGTTTGACTTCAATCCTATCATTTCCTCTGTTGGCTCCTTGTTTCTGCTATTTCCAATGAAGCATTGTTGGGGGCTGCTATGATGAAGTCAAAATCATCGGAAGTAAGAATAGTCTTCATCTTGGTCATGGTGGCTTTCGATTTCTTCGGGAAGAAGGTTTCAAGGGGAAGCCATCTTCTTCTTGAAGGTCACGTCTCATCCTAGGAGGTGTTGCCGGTCTGTTGACTTCTACTCCATCATCAACCAGCTCGTCGGTGACATGGAGCCCGATTTCCTGAGGTGTTGCTTAAGTTTGGACCTCCTCCCGGTCTTCATACGTATATTGGTTCCGAGTGTATTTTGTTCTTTATGGGTGTCCCTGCGGTATCAATATCAAATATATGCATTGAGTTGGTGGGGATAAAGATTGGTCGGACCATTCCTTGGTGATCTCCTAAAGGTATTCTTTTGTAATCTTATAATATGAATGGAACTTCTCTTGGTGTTCATCTGCTCACGTTGTAATGTAGATAAAGTGACGATGCTACTTGTTGAACTTCATCTGGGTTCGGAACCTCTATAGGGTGTTTGGTGTCATGCGAGGTTCGGCTTCGATGGCTCGCTTTATTTGGAGGTAGTATGTATGGAACAAAACATTCGACTGCCTTGTTTGTTCGCATATTAGTTGAATACCCGAGTGTGACAGGTAATAGAAGTGGTTCTAACGGCTCTATGTCGAGAAAGGTCTCTCCTTCTGGCATCTCCCAATAAATAAATGCGATGAGAACCGGGGAGCCAGTTGAAATGAAATTCATAACCCCGATCTTGTGCTTCTAGGAAATCTAGTTCCAACTCGTTAACTAAATTTACTTTCCCAGTTCATCACAGCGTAGGCCTTAGTGCACTTCCACTGCGGGGTCAGCGACAAATCCTGTGACCTTCGTGGGTTGGTTCTTCCTTACTAGCTTTCGATATCAATTGACATTCTAGGCACAACGGTACCCGCCACTTTGGATGGAAACTACCTTGTAGCCTCTTGTTCCCTTCTCAAGCGTCACCATATGCTCCAACCCGGTTTTTATGTGCTAGTGCACGATTTGCGACTTTTCCTAGATAAAAGTCTCATAGGTCGGATCCTTGCATACTTAATCTATTGATCCTATGGATCAACGTTGGATTAACGGTAATATGGTGGTATAGCCGCCAGTATTTATGGTTACATGATAGTAGCGGCTTGACCACGGCGTTGACTTCTGAGGTGTCTTCAAAGTCATTAGGATCTTCATGACGATTCTTGAGGGTGGACTAGCGGGAGTTCATCATCCACGTGAGGGATGATATTGAGTTCTTCCCCTTTGTCCTAGTGGTGAAGTGCTTGTATGGGGTGAGCATACAATATATCTTTTGATATCCGAGGTTGAAATCATTGAACTTCAACACTTTGATCTCATCCTGCTTTGCTTGAGTAAACATGGGTATGCGATGAACATGGTGTACTCAAATTCTCTTGGCACACTATCATGATTCACCACAACAACCAGAGGCGGGATGTAATCGAGGAATATGGGATGGAATCAACCAGCGTATTTGCAAGGTCATCTTTATGCTTGGTTCTCTTCTCTACTATTGGTCGGCATGGCCCGATCCACGAGCATTCGATAGAGAGGCTTGCAGTCCTCTCATCGATGTTGCTTGAATACTTGTAGACATTTATCTTTTATACATTACTCTTTCATTCATGTGGTCGATAAGAACTTCTTCGACAAATCTCTCTGGTATTTGAACTCATCAATACACCCTCGGGGTTGGAAATATTTGGGTTTGAGGAGTAACTTAGACATTGCAATGGGATGAGAAGGCAATAAGCAATGAGAGTCACTATGTAAAATCAACAAATTACGCCATTTCCGTTCCACGGTTAGAAAAAGTGTTCGGTGCATGGTGTGATGAGATAGTGAATGTAGTAGCAGTTAGCAATGGTCGAGATCCTTCATTAACTCTGTTCTTGTCCGTTACGGCGTGGTTCAATGGTCTGGTGGAAAACCATAAATTCCTTTCTACTACCCATTGGGAGGGTCAGTAAACAGTTATATTGATCCCAGCGATATATTTCTTTGCCATGAAGTGCCGTAATGGCGTTATCTATTATCCAGCCGAAGCTTCAATTTTGGTACTTCCTTGAAGTTCCCTCTAGAACCAACTTCTATAACTTGTCAATCTGCTCTCTTCTTACTTTAGTTTTCATAGCTTTCTTTCGATTGAGCTTTGTCCTACGTATTCCTTTTTCCATTCGATTCTTATCTTCTTTTATCACTTAGTTACTTCGCGTCGTTGAGATTATTTCATGGGTAATACTTCATCCATATCTGGAATAGATATGATCTTATTGGGTCTTCTAATTGTTCTTCCTACTTAAGACATCCAAGTCCTAGGTTTTAAATGAAAGCTATCCATTCTGCATTTCTTCAATCAAGTGTGCAGTATTCTAGTCATGGGAAATATTTTAACTCTTGCTTCATCTGCTCTAAAACTTCTTCTTCCTTCCTTTTATCAGTCTCTTTCAATCCAAGGTTTTCCCTAGTAACATGGTAAATGGGGCATTGTTCTCAATAAATTTAATATTCTCAAAATCTTCCTTTGTCGAGTTCCATTGGCATTCATAGATATTTGAGTGAGATTTCCACATAGGTTTATCAACTTTCCTCTAAATAGGCCTATTCCTCCCAATGAACGAATCATAGCGAGGATTTCCTAAAAGTTCCCATGTTCTTTTTGTCATGATATTCCTGTATTTCCTCATCACAGAACACACAATCAATGTGTCTAAGTTTCCTATTCTTGCTTCAAGTCATTCTTTTTTCTTTGAATGTCAGTAAACTTACGTAATAGGTGATCATTCGGGTTTCCTTCATGCAGCAATGCTTTCTCTGATTGTTTCTAGGGTTCTACCATAATCATGGTTTCTAGATCCGCCTTAGGGTTTTCTTGTTTATGTTCATTTCTTCAAGAAGCAGCAATCATTCTGAAATCCAATGCTTCATGTAGTTATAGATTTGCAACAAGAAAGACAACTAGGTCTTCTTCCGGGCATTCCTTAGCAAGATGTCCCGATTTCTACATCTATAACATAGGGTTAATCCTCTTTCTTAAACTTTAAGCCGTTGAGTTCTTTTTATCTCTGGCTCCATGAGATTCATAGTATTATCCTAACACCGCAACCATTTCTTTCTAGGATCACGCATCCCACTTGTTAGTCCAAACATTCTTTCTATGCATAGGTATAACATATCTTTCACTTATCTTATGAGGATCTCTACATATATCAAACCGTCTTTCATTTGTTAGATTGCCCTAGTTTTCAAGCTAGGATAGAATCTATCAAACATCACCTAGATCCATACTTTTGAATTTTTTTTCCACTTATCTTACTTCTATAGAGCACAAAGCTTTCGGATCTAGAACTTTTCACTATTTCTTACCTTTATTAGAGCACAGAGCTTTCAGATCTTGCTTATTTTCTTCATATGTGGCCTTCTTTCTTTGGCACATAGATTTTTAGATCAAGTTTAATACTACGCACTAGGGCACAGCTCTTTTGCACAAAGATTGTTCTTCCTCATTTCCCAGTAATCCGCGGTTTGGCGAGGTCCCGGCAGCGGAACCATTTTTTGGCACAAGGGTAGACCCAAGGGTTCAACACTACAACAACGCCAAAATAAATCCCTAACTACCGACCCATTCAACAACACACAAAGTAGATGAAGTCTCGCAAATTTAGAGGTAGGGGTGGTTGCGGGGCTCAAAATTAATACGCAGCCTTAATTTGGGACTTATATACGTGATTGTAACACTTAGCGAGCGCAGCACCGACGATTTCATCAATATTCAACCACTATCTACTTCCAAGATAAAATAGAGCATCACATCACTCATCCAGATATGATGCATCTAAGCACTTATCATAGAAAGGTAGATTCAGATCTGAGGTATTTAAGCACTAAGTATATTCACATAGGTCAGATCTATATGCATATACATCATTAGCACAAAGAATAAATAGATCTATCTATCTATATCAAAGCACTTAACAAGCAAAGACATAAATACATCAAGACGCCAGCAACAAGCAAAACAACACAAGATATGCATGGTTCACCCCACCATGGGGCTACATCCACCAACTCTTCTTCTTTATTACCTTCTTCAATGGGTTATGTATAGAGCCTCAAAACCCTACTCCGCTTAGAGGAGATCTGCGTAGCTTATAGATCCTCCTTCCCGGTAGATATAAACACCCACAACCTTCCATAGCCTCTTACAATGACTTGCACTTAGCTCGCAAGTCTCACACAATACCGCGAGGAAGGGAGCACACAATCCATTCAATCAAATAGATCTAGAACTTAGCCATTAATAAATCTATATCCTCACTACATCGACTTAGAATCTATTTATACTTTAAAAATAGGCCTAAACATGAGTAAACCCGTGGTAGGTATCCCATACCATTACATAATCCCAAATCCCAAAAGTAGGGGTCCTATGATCTAGCCGTCTTCAGCTCCGTAACCCGACAAGTTGTGAAGTCCCAAAATAAGTCCAAACTTGACCAAAAGGGTCTCCTAAAGAAACTTGGTCAAGGGGCCAGCGGGCCATTGTTGGCATATAAGGCAAACCAGGGGTTTCAGCGGCTACAACAACGCGCAACAAAACTCTAACTTCGTGACCCTTTAGAAGCACGTGAGAGTGAGTCTCCGCAGAGGTAGGGTAGGGGTGGTTGTAGGTTCAGTGTTTGCAACCCATTTGGGACACATATACGTGATTGTAATGCCAACAAAGCACTTAGCACCGACGGTTCATCAATATTCAACCATTATCTTAGCGGATAGAATAGAGCATCACATCATTCATCTAGATCATAGGTATCTAAGCACTTATCGGCGAGGCGTCAATTAGATCCTAGCGATTCAAACGCTAAGCGCATTCCTTAAAAGGTCGAGATCTATATCCATATACATTATTAACACAAATTAACGGATCTATCTATCATATCAAAACGCCAGCGAGCGGAACGCCAAACACATCGAGACGTAACAAGTATACAGAAACACAACATATCGTGGTTCCACCCCACCACGGGCTTCGTCCACCAACTGTGGCTAACATTAGATTCTTCAATAAAAGATTACATACCGCGAGCCTCCAAAACCCTACTCCGCATAGGAAAAAAATATCTACGCATCTCACTATATCCTCCTTCCCCAAATTATGTCAAAGCACAAACGATTTCACGACTGCTTACGAGGCTTTCACTTGGCTACGCAGTCTCACACAATACTTGCGCAAAACACTTACAATCCCCTTCAATCACGCGATCCTAGCACTTGGCCATTTGGTAACTCCTATATCCCTCCACTACATGCGCCCTAGCATCTATTTATACTTTAAAAATAGGTCCTCTAAACATGGGCAACCTCATGGTTCGATGTCCATACCGATTACATAATCCCAAATACCAAAATGGACCCAAAAAAAGGCCGAGATCCCACGATGTCCACTTCATCTTTCACATCGCCTTCGACCAGCCTGTCGAAATACCAAAATAGGTCAAACCTAACCAAAGATCCTCAAAACTTGGTCAAGGGCCAAAAAATATCATCATCTCCTTCACTCAAAACAAGGCAATTGAGATCCCAAGATAAATGGTGGAAAAACATATTGGCAAGATTATGCCTTGAGCTTTCTTTGATGGAGGGGGAGGAACATGAGGGGTAATTCACCTATCAAACTCTCATTGTATAAATTTTAAATTTGGAATGGGAAATGGTTCCAATAACTTCTTAGAACTCATCTCTTTAAAACTTGTATTGACTTTGGCTTTGGAACATGGAGTAGCCCACTTACAGGTCTCTGGAGACTCTCTACTTGTAATAAAATGGATGAGAAAGAATTTATTTTAAGGAATTTTACTTTACAACCACTATTTAATGAGGTATGGGGTCTTTAGACATGTTTTCCTTCTATCTCCTTGAAAATATTCTCATAATGGAGGAATATGTTGGCGGTTAATGGGACTTGGACTTAGGGGAGGTGTTCGGTTAGTTGTGGAGGATGAGGAAGGACTTCAAACATAATTTTATCATGTTTATTTTCTATAGGATCATCTAGTGTTCTTATATTTGAAAAATCAACATATTTTTTTTGTTACGCCAAAGTGGACATTGCATTTAAAGTGACGGTTAAGAAATATCTTCTCACCCACTCTCCACTACACACAACAATAGTTTGTAAAAATGAAATATGAAAACAATGATCTACCAACTATGGTGCCTGACATTTTATATTTGGGTTTTATTTGCAAATATGTGTTTGTATAATGGTCACTCTCAGGTATCTAGAAATGTAGAAACTAAGCCCCAAAAGCTAGTTGAATGGTTGAATTCATTGGTAGATCTCTACAATATAACCTACTACAATGTTCATAGAACATGGTTTAATGTTTAACATACTATATAAACTAAGTGAAAATTCAAAGGAAAAGCTACATTTCCAATATATCATGCATTTTTGTTATAGGATCCATAATACATAAATTTAGTTGAAAATATAAGTTAGAGAATCAAATTTTATAGGAACCCCATGAGGGGATTTTTTGTGCACATATGGAGCCACTTGCATTTTTATTCCCTAAAATTACATGTCAACATTTTTAGGAATTTTCATATGAAAATATTGGAAATTCAACAACTCACCATTGTAATGTGTCTCCTTTCCCTCAAGCTCTCTCTCCTAGTTCCCTCTGTGAGCTGTGTCTCCTTCCTAACCCTTTCCTCAAGCTCTCTCTTCTAGCCAGCGACCTCCACGATCTCTCTCTCTCCTTTATAGCCTTGCTCATTGTATATCTCCCAAATCCCTTCCTTCTCTGTCTCCTTCTCATGTCTCCTCGCAGCATGCATGCCCTAGTATCCTCATAGTGTGTGTTCCCTCTCCGTCTCCTCGTAACACGCATGCTCTCTCTGTCTCCTCGCAACATGCGTGCCCTAGTCTCCTCGCAACATGCGTTCACTAGTCTCCTCACAACGTGCGTTCCCTAGTTGTCTCCTCACGCTTGATCAACTCTTGATGGACTGGTTTGATCAACTCTCACTCACATCGATGAAATGAAGAAATGTATATTGACATGATATGGAAACCATGTATATTCGCGATTACTTCTCCTTTTTCATTATTTTCATGCCATAAATCATCTCGCCTAATTTTGAATCTATCACTTATCAAGAGGTGGAAGACCATGTCACACTTAATGGGGTGTGAAATTTTTGTGACTTAACAACCATTATGCAATTCCTTATTCAAACATTCTCCTTAGAGGTGTGATAGTCCAAAGGGGGAAAATGATACACTTAGGGCAATTGCATCCTAGTGGACACAATAAAAATGCCCAAATTTCATCAATCTAGCAAGGCCCCATTGACAACCATATAATGGTAATTATCCATTCCTAGCTATAGTATAAATATACATGTATTTAAAATTAGTTTATCATAGAGACACCTTTTAAGTTCAATATGGAGGAGATGTGTAATGTAACATAGCGTTGAATTCAATGTACATCGATTAAATATAATAGTTACAAAAAAACAACTTGTGAAGTTGGGCCCGATTCACATTATAAACTATCCTAGATGCATATTAACCTAGAATATATCAATCATTGAGAGGGATCAAATAATTTGAGATGAAAAACTCTTTTAGAGTGAAAAACTGGAGGAAATGTTTGTATGTCGAAGTTTGATCCCTCTTGACACTTGATAAATTCTAGGATATAAAGATAAATATTCTAGGTTGGTTAACAATAATAACACTATTGTGATAGATAATAACTAAGTTAGTTATAGTTTAATCTTGTGTTCTTAGGAGATTTATCCAAACCAAAAATGATGACATTATTGAAATAATCTATCCTAGATAACAAAAGAAGACACTTTTCCAATGCTTGATCCTATATAACAACAAAGACATTGTTGCAATGATCAATTCTAGTGAACATTGACACTATTGCAATAGTTTATCCTAGAGAGAAAAAATGATAAATTAAATTTACTTTGCTTAGGTGGATAAGGTCTTGGTCCCAAGTCTTACTAAAGCAAGTTCTAGGTCCAAAACTTTGTTTATATAGGTAATTATTAATGTGAAACATGCCTATTATATAATGAGTAACCACCATTGGGTCTTTGGCCAACATATATAAATGTCATAAACATCGACAATTTCAAAATCCATAGAAGGTCTCTATTCCTTTGTGGAGTAGGGATCATCCTCATAGCAATTTCATGGAAAAACTAATTCCACTAATGTATTCCTTCTTCATTGATGAATTTTTATGAGCATTGCAAACAATTATGTGCATGGAATATATTCATTTTCATCATATTATAGGTTTATATGTGTTGCATTCAATTATATAATGAGTAACCACCATTGGGTCTTTGGCCAACATATATAAATGTCATAAACATCGACAATTTCAAAATCCATAGAAGGTCTCTATTCCTTTGTGGAGTAAGGATCATCCTCATAGCAATTTCATGGAAAAACTAATGCCACTAATGTATTCCTTCTTCATTGATGAATTTTCATGAGCACTGCAAACAATTATGTGCATGGAATATATTCATTTTCATCATATTATAAGTTTATATGTGTTGCATTCACATGGAAAATCCAAGACCTAAAATGTAGATGGAATCTTGATTTAAAAGTAGGACAATGAATTATTATATAACATAATTCTTGAATGAATGGTTTATTCATCAAGAATTAGAATATAGGTTCTTGATTGTTTTTATTAGGCTTAGATGATTTATTCCTAAAAATCTAAAGACAGAATACTCACTTATACACCACAAACAATGGTTGTGTTAAGGAATGGTTTGGTAACAATTTGCATTCAAACAATGAAGATCCTTATTAGCAATGACATAGGATTTTAAGTGGTCAACAATCGTTGCTATAGCGAAAAATTTTCATGGCAAAAGCGACGATAATCGCAACCAATATAAAAAATGAAAAAAATGCTTAACTTACTATATATTTTTTGACAAATGTAAGAAACGTGGAAAATTTTTGTGGAAAAATCTGCACATATGTAGTAGTGACATTGTGCCTTCTCTTATGTTGTCATAGGATGGATTAACAACCTTTACTTGCGTCAATAAATGTATTAACTAATGATGGATTCACAACTTTCACTTGCTTCATTAAATGTATTAATGAATGATGGATTAACAAATTTTATTTGCGCCATTAAACTTATTAAGGAATGATTGTTGTAGACATTAGACTTCTTGCGTGAATTTAAAATTGATATGATATACGATGAGTTATGCGAATGCTTACTCATGCGCCATGTTTAATTGTGAACTAGGATTGATGGATTACTAAATTGGGTTACCATAGATGTTGTTGTAGACACCTCCTTGTTCCTCAGAATAATCGCCAACCTTGAGACCTTAAATTGTTAAAATCAATTGGAACTTGGGTTTGAGCTTAGCTTATGTTTCCTGGAGATCCTAACCTTGCAGGGTAGGTTGGGAGGGTAGTGTATTATGTGATTCTTGTGATTATCTTTATGATCCTTATGTTTCGTTATGTTATCTTATGTTATCCTGGTGTTATCTGATGATTGTCCTTATGCGATGCATTGAGCGTTTAAGATTCGTGCTATTACACGTCGATATTTAATATAGAATGCAATTATGTTGGACTGCTATTAATTAATGTATTAATACATCTATATGCGTGTCATGGTTCATGGTGATGATGTGTCGACATTGTGTCGTAAGTGATTGTTAATGCATTAATAATATTTCCTTAATATATGTGAATGATGTGTCGATGATGTTGCTATTTATTGTGATATTTTAATTTCCTAACGCAACAATAAAAAGGAAAAAAAAAATTGTACGTCGCTTTTGTTGTCGTAACGACGGGGCGTTACATATGGTATCAGAGCGGGTTCAAACCCGTGACTTGGGATCATTACACCTTCCACTGTATGAACACTTGATTAATAATTTATCAATTAATTAATTTGAATTGAATTCATGCAGGTAATCATGGTTAGGGGCGCCGCAGAGGAAAATGACATGGTGCTAGGGGAGGAGGCGCGACGCCTCCCATAACATCCATGCCAAAGGGGTCTAACCCTCAAGGAGAAGAACAAGTCGTCGGACATGAAAAGATAGCTGTGGGGGATGTGGTTGGGTTGATGAGGTCCTTTCAGAGGATGTCATAGGCCTTGATTATCCATATGGATAGAGATGAGGCTAGGGCATCGGTACCCCCTAAGGGTCCACCGCGTGCCCAAGCCAGTACTGGTAGCATTCACCGAGTACTCGAGAAGATCAAGTTTCCTGATTTCTTGGGTGCCACAAACGACGCAACCATTGAGGCATGGTTGGAGAATATGGCGATGTGATTTTCACTTCACGACTGTACCTCCAACATGAAGGTCCGCATGGTAGTATTTTAGCTAAAGGGGAGTACTCTTCTATGGTGGAAGATGATCCTGCCACAACTGAACATGGCAGTCCAAGACGTGTCATGGGAACTGTTCGAGGAGTGGTTCTGGGAGAGGTATATGTCCAAGGAATTCATTGAGCATCAGATCAATGAGTTCAACGCCTTATGAAAGAGCAGTCATATGGTGCCCTAGTATGAGGCCCATTTCATGGAGCTGCTTAGGTACGCTCCACATCTGGACACCGAGAAACTCAAGGTCAACAAGTTTGTGTTTGTCCTTAATGTCAACATCCATGCGAAGGTGAGGATATTAATTCCTCAGACGTTGCACGATGTTTTCCAGAAGGCCCTTATAGCTGAGGAAGAGATGATCAGTGGGGGTCAGAGTAGGACTCCTACGAGACCAACAAGACATACGACATTTGGTGTGTAGCTGCATTGAGACACCAACTAGACATCCATCAGGGTATCGAGGCACTCTGAGAGGTTCCACGTTCATGAAACCACGATGACCAACACCTCAGCAGTGAAATCCCTACAAAGGACCACAACACCATCAACAACGTCATCCGTAGCAGTAACAGTTCAGGCATGTTCAACATAATAGACTAGGGTTACAGGCTAGTGGGTTATTAGTTTCTATTTCGAGGACTAGGAGTACTGGGACACAGACTAGATGTTGGACATGTAGAGAGAGTCACATTACCAGCGTGACTTCCCGGTTGAGAGAACCATAGCAACTGAACCAGCCAAAAACCCTACAGTAGGATATTTGGGCAAGGCCCACCAGATTCATGCAATGATGAATAATCACCAGGCCGAGCACCCGTATACTGTGCTCGAGACGTCAAGTACCATCATCGAATAGACCTTTAGTATTTTGATAGATCTAGGTGCTACTACGATCTTTATCTCCGGTGCAATGCTAAAAATAATTAAGGTAAAGGCAGTCGAACATGATGACTTTAGCTACATGGAAATGGCTTCGGGAGTTAAGCAGAAGGTTGGAGGAAAGGTTACAGACTATATTATTAACATGGGATATTTTGTCACAAAGTCCAACCTATACATCACGATCTTAGTATTTTATGATGTCATGATTGGTATGGACTGGTTGGAATTGCATGAGGAGATACTCAACTATAAGATGAAACGATTGAGTTTGGTCGATGACGAGGGACAGAGATGGGTGATTGTAGGAAGAAAACATGGAGCTTCCCTAAGGTTCATCTCTTCCCTACAACTACGGGAGAGAATGCGCAAGGGATGCAATCCTTGCATTGAAAGAAAAGGGCGTCGTGGAAGGACTAGAAAACCTTCCGGTAGTACGAGAATTTTTGAACGTATTCCCAAAGGAGTTACCAAGGATTCTTCCTGAGAGGGAATTGGAATTTACCATCGACCTAAAACCTGGGACTGAATTGATAACAAGAACTCCTAGAATTTCGGCAGTTTCCCATATAATTTGTTATCGACTGGACCAAAATTTGAGGTATTTACTCTGGACAACGATGGATAAATGAGATATAATAACCATATTTGCATACTTCCCAACGATGAATTGAGAAGTTTGATCCTAAATGAAGCTCATAGAGTAGTGTACATGGCTCATCCTGGAGTCATGAAGATGAGGGCATACCTTAAACCCTTATTCTTCTAGAAAGGAATGAAGGCAAACATAGTCAAATACATGGAGAGATGTCTAGAATGTCAACAAGTGAAGGTTGAACATAGACATCTGATAGGATTACTACAACCACACGAGATACCGAAATCAAAATGGGAGGTCATTTCGATGGACTTCATTGTTGGATTGTTGCCGACGACAAGGAGGCACGACTCAATTTTTGTGGTAGTCGACACTTTGACGAAGAGTGCACATTTTATCCATGTGCGTACGACGTATTAGGCGCCAAACATCGCTAAAGTTTTTATCAGCGAGATAGTGAGACTACATGGCGTGAATAAGAGGATCATATCCGATCGAGGATCAGTGTTTACAAGACGATTTTGGACTAGTTTCCAAGAGGCCTTGGGAACCTAACTTAATTTTAGTACCACTTATCACCCAGAGACAGACAGGAAGATAGAAATAATGAACCAAATATTGGAAGATATGTTGCATATGCACGTGATGGACCAACAAAAGAGTTGGGAGGAGTTCTTGCCACTAGTAGAGTTTGCATACAACACCAACTATCAAAGCACCATTAAGATGGCACCATTTAAGTTTCTTTACGGGCAACCATGTCAGACACCTTTGAGTTGGGATTGACTAGAGGATAGGGTCCTGGTAGGACCAGAAACGATCCAAAAAGTGGAAGAGCAAATGAAAACGGTAAGGCAAAGGATTAAAGAAGCGCAAGATTGGAAGAAGAGTTATGCCGATGCGCATCCCGTTGACAATAGTCACGAAGTTGGCGATCGAGTCTTCTTGTGGGTGAAACCGCAAAATAGTTCAATCAAGTTTGGAAAGTGTGCTAAAATCTCTCCTAAGTTCATGGGACCTTTGGAGGTTGTGGAAAAGAAAGGGATCATGGCCTATCGACTAGCCTTTCCTGATTCTCTGAGGTATATGCACAACGTTTTTCATGTATCTGTTTCGAGACATTATGTTAGCGATCCTACACATGTGATTGACATGAATTCTTTGCAAGCATCGGATCAGGGTGCACTCACGACAGAGCCAATCCACATTCTGGACCATCACATTCGACAATTATGGCATCGAATAGTCGATCAGATCAAGTTCCAGTGGGACAATTATGGTCCACACTCGACTACCTGGGAGGATGCATATGATATGCGCCACAAATTTCCATTTTTGTTTGATAGCTAGACATTTAGATATTGTCAGATACTTTATTTCTGCACTTGTATACTGTGAAACTTCGAGACGAAGTTTAAAACAATAGGGGGTGTGTGTAACATCTCTCTCTTGTGTGCACCTGATGTGACTTATTCTTTGAGTACACTTGTTTGCAAGTGATCTGTTTCATTATATGATTGTATGCTTTGCTTATGAATTCCGATGATGAGATTGTGGATTATGATGTTATGTTATGTTTTTTATGTATAGACAAGTGCTATTGTCTAGTTTCTCCTGAGTGTGCAGGACTCTCGACAGATTGAGGATGTCGATGGCATCGATGGACCTCCTTGGAATTCAGATCGATTCAGGGAGTGGATTGTATAGGGTTTGGGTATTTTGTTTTATGCATATGTGACCTATGATCGGGTATATTATGATGTTGTTTATGGATCGTTGACATGTTTCATTGATGTATACAGGCTAACGATTGATTACTAATCAGACTCACATTAGGAGTAAAGGGTCCATGCAGACAACCAAAGATATTGAGGGAGAGGTGTGGAAGTAGCCCTGTCATAGCCTACTAGCACTCCCTCCGTGGCTTGAATTGTAGGTTAACGATTACCTAGATCGAGAGATCCACGATGCCATGAGGGCAGACTGAGATAGTCACTCACGAAGATTCTAAGGGGCGCGCAATAAGGCATGGTCCTTATTCCTTAGAGGCCCTTAGTTTCCCACATGGTTTCCTGATGGAGTATTGACTCCAAGGGTTGGACGTCTACTAAAATCAGTCAAAGGTGAGTGGCACCCTTGGAGCACGTAGTGTGTCTTGAAGGGCACGTCGCATGAATGAAACATGAATAAAGGCGAGTGGCACCCTTGGAGCACATAGTGCGTCTTGAAGGGCACTTCGCAATTTTTAACACTGGTCAGTGAATGAACCTAGGTGCCTAGAAAACAATATTTTATTTTGACGTGGTCAGCCTTAAAATAAATGATGTATGAGTAAATTTTATTAATTATAAAATTCCCTTTAAGAAAAAAAAGGCTAAGCCTAGTTGAAATTTAAGGCCTAGGTCTAAAAAGGGTAGGAGGACTAAAAATTAATTAATCAATTAATAAATGAGGGATGAAGAAAAAATAAATTAAGAATTTAAAGGATAAGTAATTTATCTAAGAATTAATTATTGTTTATGTGCAAAACATTCTTATTTGGAACTTAGAAAAAAAGGGGAATTTAATGCAAAAGGAATGTGGAGCATAGAAAGGAATCTAGTCTAGAGACTTTCCTAAATAAAACCCAACTAAGCTTGAAGAAATGTGTTAACAATTAAATGAAATTGAGGGAATAAAGGGACAACAAGCAACATTTTTAGGAACGATTTTAGGATGGGCCAGGGAAATTGACATTTAGTTTAATTAAATAAATGAATTTCTGGTGCAACTAATGGATCAGGTGACAAGTGTATGGGGGAGAATATTTCCTAATAAAAATTTAATAAAAAGAATTTAACGTGCATTTGGAAAGTGGTCACTAAAAGAACTCTATAAAAGTAATGGAAGAGGAGAGGAAGGGATCACTACTGATATGCGTAAGGTTATGCTGCTGGATTTTTCTGGACTGATTTTTCTTGTGGGACTGAACGATACTCTGCGACTCATTTTTTTTTTCTCCGCGAATGCTTACTCTCCCTATTGTTAATCTTTGCGTGTAGCGCCCGGCCTAGGGATTTTCATAACTCTCTGTCCTTATCTCCTTTATTAACTGATGCAATCGATTAGAGTGGGAACAACTAAGGGTATGGAGGATGCACTTTTAGTACTATTTAATTTGATGCTAACTCCCTTCGTCGATCCTCAAGTAAGAATTCATCCTTGTGATAATCCATTTTGTGGGTTAACGTTGTTGCGGGTGGAGATATTGTAAAATAGTAATCTGTTTTTGTGAAAAGTATAATGAGTTATATCATCTGTTTCTGTTCTTCTAATAAATTTTTTTTAAGTAGATTACCAGTCCCTTCCTCCCACCTGGTGTATCACTCATCCACTAAACCTAGAATCAATTTCTTAACTCCTTAACACATTCTTCCCTTCAGAAATTTGGTTCATCTCAACAGTTGGAGGCACTATCCCTTAGCGTTCCTGTAGCTTTCACCTCTGAAAATTTTAGTCCTCCTCTCTTGCCTTGATAATAGAAGGGGTCCTTCCCAAATCATTAACTCAGAAAATGTGTATAAATTCTCTGCGATTTTTGGGGACTCCCTTAACTCAACACAATCGTCCTTATTACCAGCGATTGGGTCTCCTGAACTTCGCATTTTCATTTTATTAGCCAGTGAATCTGTGATCTCCTTAACTCAGAAAATGCGTATAAATTCTCTGCGATTTTTGGGGACTCCCTTAACTTAGCGCATTCGTCCTTATTGCCAACGATTGGGTCTCCTGAACTTAGCATTTTTGTTTTAATAGCCAGTGAATCCGTGGTCTCCATTAACTCATAATTTTCATTTAAATCCTTTGCGATTTTGGGGCCTCCTTTAACTCAGCACAATCATTTTTTGCCATCGATTTGGTCTCCTTAACTCCAATTTGCGTTTAAACTGCCAGTGAATTCCTGACTGTATACAACATTAGCCTTAATTCCATGCACCTTTACCGTTTTCACTCAACGTAAATTTCCCTTCTTGCTTGCGTTGACACTTGGCGACTTTGTTATCTTGGTCAATAATTTTTAGGGCGCATCTCTCCTAATTGTGTTTTCTCTCCTTGAATTTTTTTTTATGTTGAAGTCTTGATGGGAGTTAATAAATTGTTCGCCTTTATAATTCTAATAAATTTCGGCCTTAACTTTTGCCCAGGAATCGTCAAGTTTTGGTATCTTGTTCCCTTGGATTCTCTCCCTAAATTGACATTCGGGATAATACCCTTCTAATCTTATTTGTATGGTTGTTTTTTACAGAAATAATTTATTTTATTTCCTTTTCCACTATAATTATTCTAAGAGTGGTTGATAGGGTTGTTTCAATGATTTTTTTTATTAATTAGTTTTCATGGGACATCGAATGAGAAGGTGGATTTAAATTTATGTATTGATCTTATTTTGGGCGTGCATATCGAAATCATAAACCTGCCTTTCCTTACATATTCCTAGAAGATAACCTTAATGTGCAAATGTTTAGCTAAGATG
>SNQJ01S0003302.1:209240-222122 GCA_010110895.2 Picea sitchensis | reverse complement strand
GAGGATACTAGGGCATGCATGCTGCGAGGAGACATGAGAAGGAGACAGAGAAGGAAGGGATTTGGGAGAGAGATATCACGAGCAAGGTTATAAAGGAGAGAGAGAGAGATCGTGGAGGTCGCTGGCTAGAAGAGAGAGCTTGAGGAAAGGGTTAGGAAGGAGACACAGCTCACGAAGGGCACCTAGAGAGAGAGCTTGAGGGAAAGGAGACACATTACAATGGTGAGTTGTTGAATTTCCAATATTTTCATATGAAAATCCCTAAAAATGTTGACATGTAATTTTAGGGAATAATTATGCTAGTGGGTCCATATGTGCACAAAAATCCCCTCATGGGGTTCCTATAAAATTTGATTCTCTAACTTATGTTTTCAACTAAATTTATGTATTATGGCTCCTATAACAAAAATGCATGATATATTGGCAATGTAGCTTTTCCTTTGAATTTTCACTTAGGTTATATAGTATGTTAAACATTAAACCATGTTCTATGAACATTGTAGTAGGTTATATTGTAGAGATCTACCAATGAATTCAACCATTCAACTAGCTTAGGCTTAGTTTCCCTCTACATTTCTAGATACCCGAGAGTGACCATCATACAAACACATATTTGCAAAGAAAACCCAAATATAAAATGCCAAGCACCATAGTTGGTAGATCATTGTTTGCATATTTCATTTTTACAAACTATTGTTGTGTGTAGTGGAGAGTGGGTGAGAAGATATTTCTTAACCGTCACTTTAAATGCAATGTCCACTTTATGCAACAAAAAAAAATATGTTGATTTTTCAAATATAAGAACACTAGATGATCCTATAGAAAATAAACATGATAAAATTATGTTTGAAGTCCTTCCTCATCCTCCACAACTAACCGAACACCTCCCCTAAGTCCAAGTCCCATTAACCAACATGTTCCTCTCCTTGAAAATATTCTCATAAGAGATATAAGGAAAACATGTCTAAAGACCCCATACCTCATTAAATAGTGGTTGTAAAGTAAAATTCCTTAAAATAAATTCTTTCTCATCCATTTTATTACAAGTAGAGAGTCTCCAGAGACCTGTAAGTGGGCTACTCCATGTTCCAAAGCCAAAGTCAATACAAGTTTTAAAGAGATGAGTTCTAAGAAGTTATTGGAACCATTTCCCATTCCAAATTTAAAATTTGTACAATGAGAGTTTGATAGGTGAATTACCCCTCATGTTCCTCCCCCTCCATCAAAGAAAGCTCAAGGCATACTCTTGCCAATATGTTTTGCCACTATTTATCTTGGGATCTTAATTTCCTTGCTTTGAGTGAAGGTGATGATGATATTTTTTGGCCCTTGACCAAGTTTTGGGAGACCCTTGGTCAAGTTTGACCTATTTTGGGACTTCAACATCCTGTCAAAGGCGGACCGCAAGATGAAGCAGAGATCGCAGGATCTCGGCCCCTTTTTGGGCCATTTTTGGTATTTGGGATTATGTAACGGGTATGGGATGCCGAACCATGAGGTTGCCCATGTTTAGACCTATTTTTTAAAGTATAAATAGATGCTAGGCGATGTAGTGAGGATATAGAGTTACCAATGGCCAAGTGCTAGATCTATGTGATTGAAGGATTGTAAGTGTTTTGTGCATACTGTGTGAGACTTGCAGAGCTAAGTGAAAGTCATTGTAAGAGGTCGTGGAATGTTGTGTGCTTAGATCTACTTGGGGAAGGAGGATATAGAGAGCTGCACAGATCTCCTATCCTATGCGGAGTAGGGTTTTGAGGCTCTGTGCATGTAATCTATTGAAGAATCTAATAAAGAATAAGAGTTGGTGGACGTAGCCCCAGGGTGGGGGTGAACCACGTATATGTTGTGTTTCTATACTTTGTGCGATGTCTTGATGTGTTTATGTCTTTGCTTGCTAAGTGCTTTGATATAGATAGATAGATCTGTTTATGATTTGTGTTAATAATGTATATGGATATAGATCTGACCTATGTGAATGTGCTTAGTGTTTGAATCTGCTAGATCTAATTGACGTCTCTATGATAAGTGCTTAGATACATCAGATCTAGATGAATGATGTGATGCTCTGTTTTATCTGCGAAGTATATAGTGGTTGAATATTGATGAACTGTCGGTGCTAAGTGCTTTGTTAAGTATTACAATCACAGATATGTGTCCCAGCTAAGGTTGCAAACACCTGAGTCCTACAACCACCCCTACCTCTACCTCGGGTGAGACTTCATCTCCTTCACAGGTGCTTTCGAAAGGGTCGATAGTTAGAGTTTTGTTGGTGCGTTGTTGTAGCGTTGAACCCTGGGTTTGCCCATATGCCAACAATGGGCCTGTTGGCCCTTGACCAAGTTTTAGGAGACCCTTGGTCAAGTTTGACCTATTTTGGGACTTCGACAACTTGTCGAAGGCGGAGCGCAAGACGAAGCAGAGATCATAGGATCTCGGCCCCTTTTTGGGATTTGGGATTATGTAATGGGTATGGGATGTCGGCCCATGGGTTTACTCATGTTTAGGCCTATTTTTTAAAGTATAAATAGATTCTAGGCGATGTAGTGAGGATATAGATTTATTAATGGCTAAGTTCTAGATCTATGTGATTGAATGATTGTAAGTTCTCTGTGCATATTGTGTGAGACTTGCAGAGCTAAGTGCAAGTCATTGTAAGAGGCTATGGAAGGTTGTGTGCTTATATCTACTCGGGGAAGGAGGATCTAGCAAGCTACGCAGATCTCCTGTCCTATGCGGAGTAGGGTTTTGAGGCTCTATACATGTAACCTATTGAAGAAGGTAATAAAGAAGAAGAGTTGGTGGATGTAGCCCCATGGTGGGGGTGAACCATGCATATCTTGTGTTGCTTTGCTTTGTGCGATGTCTTGATGTATTTATGTCTTTGCTTGCTAAGTGCTTTGATATAGATAGATAGATCTATTTATTCTTTGTGCTAATGATGTATATGCATATAGATCTGACCTATGTGAATGTGCTTAGTGCTTGAATCTCCTAGATCTAATCTACCTCTCTATGATGAGTGATTAGATACATCAGATCTTGATGAATGATGCGATGCTTTGTTTTATCTGTGAAGTAGATAGTGGTTGAATATTGATGAAATGTCGGTGCTAAGTGCTCTGTTAAGTATTACAATCACAGATATGTGTCCCAGCTAAGGTTGCAGACACTTGAGTCCTGCAACCACCCCTACCTCTACCTCGGGTGAGACTTCATCTACTTTGCAGGTGTTGTTGAAAGGGTCGGTAGTTAGGGTTTTGTTCGTGCGTTGTTGTAGTGTTGAACCTTGGGTCTACCCTTGTGCCAACAAATGGTTCCGTTGTCGAGACCTGAAACTGTGATTACTGGGAAATGAGGAAGAACAATCTTTGTGCAAACATCTGACCTGAAACTGTGAAAGCTCTGTGCTAAAGAAAGAAGCCTGATCTGAAGAAAAGAGGTCAGATCTGAAGAAAAAAGGTAAGATCTGCAAGCTCTGTGCTCTAATAAAGGTAAGAATAGTGAAAAGTTCTAGATCTGAAAGCTTTGTGCTCTATAGAAGTAAGATAAGTGGAAAAAAAAAATTCAAAAGTATGGATCTAGGTATGTTTGATAGATTCTATCCTAGCTTGAAAACTAGGGCACTAACAAATGAAAGACGGTTTGATATATGTAGATCTGATAAGAATAGTGAAAGATATGTTATACCTATGCATAGAAAGAATGTTTGGACTAACAAGTGGATGCAGGATCCTAGAAAGAAATGGTTGCAGGTTAGATACTATGACCATGGAGCGCAGTATAGAAAGAACTGGGAATTATTTAAAAGAAAGAGAGGATTAACCCTATGTTATAGATGTAGAAAACTGGGACATCTTGCTAAGGAATGCCCTGGAAGAAGACCTAGTTGTCTTTGTTGCAAATCTATGGACCATGAAGTATTGGATTTCCCTAGAATGATTGCTAAGCTTGAAGAAATGAACATGAAACAAGAAAACCCTAAGGCGGATCTAGAAACCATGATTATGGTAGAACCCCGGAAAGAATTAGAGAAAGTATTGCTACAGATGAAGGAAACCCTGAATGATCACCGACATGTAAGTTTATCAGATATCTTCAAAGAAAAAGAATGACTTGAAGCAAGAATAGGAGACTTCGACATTGACTGTGTTCTAGATGAGGAAACACAGGTGAATATCATGACAAAAAGAACTTGGGAACTTTTAGGGAAACCTGCTATGACTCCTTCATTGGGAGGAATAGGCCTATTTAGAGGAAAGTTGATAAACCTATGTGGAAATCTCACTCAAATATCTATGAATGCCAATGGAACTTCGACATAGGAAGATTTTGAGATTATTAAATTTATTGAGAACAATGCCCCATTTACCATGTTACTAGGAAAACCTTGGATTGAAAGAGATCGGGATAAAAGGAAGGAAGAAGAAGTTTTAGAGCAGAAGAAGCAAGAGTTAAAAGATTTCATGACTAGAAGGATTGCACACTTGATTGAAGAACAGGAGAACGGATAGAAGCTATTTAAAACCAGAGACTTGGATGTCGAAGTAGGAAGAACACTAGAAGACCCACAGAAGATTGAAGTATCTATTCCAGATATGGATGAAGTATTACCCATGAAAGAATCTCAATGACGCGAAGTAACTATGACAAAAGAAGATAAGAATCAGAATGGAAAAAGGCATACAGAGACAAAGCTCACTGGAAAGAAAGCTAGAAAACTAAGTAAGAAGAGAGCTAAGATTGACAAGTTATAGAAGGTTCTAGAGGGAACTTCGCAGAAGGAAAATTTTCAAAATTGAAGCTTCGTCGGGATAATAGAGCAACGTCACATGGCACTTCGCCATGGCAAAGAAATATAGTCGTTGGGATCAATATAACTGTTTGGTTGACCCTCCGAATGGGTAGAAAGGAATTTATGGTTTTCCACCAGACCATTGGACCATGCCATAACAGACAAAAAAGAGTTAATGAAGACTTCTCGACCATTGCAAGCAATCTGTTACCAAGTTATCTATTTATCTCATCACACCATGCACCGAGAACACTTTTTCTAACCATGAATCTGAGCTGGCAGACTTGTTGATTTTACATAGTGATCATTGCGCTATTGCCTTCTATCCTATTGCAATGTCTAAGTTACTCCTCGAACCCAAATATTTCCAACCCTGAGGGTGTATGTCGGATGAGTTCAGCGCTGCAGAGAGATTTGTCGAAGAAGTTCTTATCGGCCTCATGACTGAAATATTCATGCCGATGTCTACAGGTGTACAAGCATCATCGACAAGAGGACTGCAAGCCTCTCTATCGACTGCTTGTGGATCGGGGCCATGCCGACCAATAGTAGAGAAGAGAACCAAGCATAAAGACGACCTAGAAAACGCGAAGTTGATTCCATCCCTATTGCCTGATTACATCCCGCCTCTCGCTAGCACAGTGAATCATGATAGTGTGCCAAGAGAATTTGAGTACACCATGTTCACTGCATACCTCCCGAAGGGGAAATGCGCAGTTCAAGCAGAGCAGGATAAGATCAAAGTGTTGAAGTTCAATGATTTCAACCTCGGATATCAAAAGATATATTGTATGCTCGCCCCATACAAGTACCTAACTAGAACAAAAGGGAAGAACTCGAATATCATCCCTCAGTCATGGATGATGAACCTCGCGCAATCCACCCTGTTGAATGTCATGAAGATCCCACACTTTGGAAGACACCAGGAAGTCAACGCCTGTGTCAAGCTGCTACTATCATGTAACCATGGGGGCTAATTATGGCTAGACCACCACATTACAATTGAACCAACGTTGATCCATAGGATCACAGGACTAAGTATGCAAGGACCCGACCTGCAGGACTTTTATCTAGGAAAAGTCGCAGATCGCGCACTAGCACAGAAAATCAAGGATACATATGGTGACGTTGAGAAGGGAACAAGAGGCTACAAGGTAGCTTCCATCCAAAGTGGCACAGTGTGCCTAGCATGTCAATTGATAGCTGGAAAGCTAGTAAGGAAGAACCAACCTACGTAGGTCACCGTATTTGTCGTTGACCTCGCAGGGAAGTGCATGGAAGGCCTACAGATGAACTGGGGAAAGTACCTAGTTAACCAGTTGGAACTAGATTTCCTAGAAGCACAAGATCGGGGTTATGAATTTCATTTCAGCTGGCTCCTGGTTCTCATTGCATTTGTTTCTTGGGAGATGCCAGAAGGAGAGACCTTTCTCGACATAGAGCCGTTAGAACCGCTTGCCACGAAGTTCGCTACCCTGTGGTATTCAACTAATATGAACAAATAGTGGCAGTTGAATGATCTGTTCCATACATACTACCTCCAGCTAAAGCGAGCCATCGAAGTCAAGCCTCGCATGACTCCAAACACCCTATAGAGGTTCCGACCACTAATGAAGTTCAGCGCAGATCGTCACTTTATCTACATTACAACGTGAGCAGATGAACACCAAGAGAAGTTCCATTCATATTATAAGATTACAAAAGAATACCTTTAGGAGATCACCAAGGAATGGTCCATTGACCACCTTATCCCCACCAAACTCACAGATATATCTTATATTGACAGCCCAGAGGACACCCATAAAGAACAAAATACACCCGGAACCAATATACAGAAGAAGACTGAGGAGGTCCAAAACTTAAGCAACACCTCGAGGAAGACTGCTTCCATGTCACCTGACGAGGGGGTGATGATGAAGTAGAAGCTGAACAGAGACCAGGCGAAGTAACACCTCCCAGAGATGAGGTTGACCCTTTGAAGAAGAGGATGGTTTCCTCCTTGAAACCTTCTTCCTGGAAGAAATCGAAAGCCACCATGACCAAGATGCAGACTGTCCTCACCTCCGATGATTTTGACTTCATCATAGCAGCCCTGAACAATGCTTCATTGGAAATAGCAGAAAAACAAGGAGCGAAGCAGGAGGAAATGTATGATAGGATTGAAGTCAAACTCTAAGGGGTACAACAGGCCCTTTAGTCTAGTCGCGCAGTCTCCACTGCGCCTCTGCCATCAGGAGAACCAGAGTTGGGAGATGAGCCATCCCAACTCCACCGACTAGTTGAGACAGTCGAAGCTCACCTTCGACGAGCACAAGAGGAAACATAACAAGCCACCCAGGCTTTGACACAAGTGCAACGAGTACTTGTAGAGTAGCATCGAGCTGTAGAACAGGAAAATATTGCTCCCCAAGCAAAGTTTGATGAAGAAAAAGCACAAATACAACAAGGAAAATAACAGTTTCTCACAGAGCAACTCGAAGTGAAATAAGCGGTTAGTAGAGCACTTCATTCTGTAATAGTCATAGGAATAAAGGCAGAGGATTGAGTCACAAAGCAAGTAGAGTATCTCACAAAAGATATCCAGCAGCTACAGCAACACATAACAGACTTAGAGCTCTGCACAATGCCCGAGACCCCACAGGATGTAAGGGATCAAAGAGAAGCAACTACTCCAAGCGCAGTTGAGAGAATAAAATCCCTTGCTATGGAATGTAAGAAATTTACTGATCACAGTGCCCAGACCTACGAGCAACTCATTGAGAACCTAGAATTGAAGGCACTGGAGTCACAGCTCCAAGAGGTGAAGTATCAAGACAAAATGATACAAGTGCAGCTAAAGCCCCTGTTAGTTGTGGAAAGAATGAAGAGATCCAAGGAGCAGCGCACTGCCCAACAATAGATCCACACTATCTAGAGCAGAGTTATGGAAATAACTCAGAGGCTCCAACCTGTACAAGATAAGGCTTACCAATTGTTCACAGAGGTCAAAGGCCGAGGAGCAGAATTGGAGCAGGTTGTCACTGCAGCTCAACGACGCTTGCAGGGACCTATCAACGATGTAGTCATCCAAGATTTCTCTGAACAAGAGGCCAAGGAACAACAACAACTCGAAGCATCTCAAGCTACGCTCAAGACTTTCGAAGAAGAACTAGCCAGATCAGAGTGACTCAGGACGAGTCACAGGTGAGTATTGGGGGCATGTTGTCCCTTGACCAAGTTTTGGGAGACCCTTGGTCAAGTTTGACCTATTTTGGGACTTCGACAACCTGTCGAAGGTGGAGCACAAGACGAAGCAGAGATCGCGGGATCTCGGGCCCTTTTTGGGCCCTTTTTTGGATTTGGGATTATGTAACGGGTATGGGATGTCGGCCCATGGGTTTACTCATGTTTAGGCCTATTTTGTAAAGTATAAATAGATGTTAGGCGATGTAGTGAGGATATAGAGTTACGAATGGCTAAGTGTTAGATCTATGTGATTGAAGGATTGTAAGTGTTGTGTGCATACTGTGTGAGACTTGCAAAGCTAAGTGCAAGTCGTTGTAAGAGGCCGTGGAAGGTTGTGTGCTTAGATCTACTCAGGGAAGGAGGATCTAGCGAGTTGCGCAGATCTCCTATCCTATGCAAAGTAGGGTTTTGAGGCTCTGTGCATGTAACCTATTGAAGAAGCTAATAAAGAAAAAGAGTTGGTGGACGTAGTCCCAGGGTGGGGGTGAACCACGTATTTGTTGTGTTTCTCTGTTTTGTGCGATGTCTTGATGTGTTTATGTCTTTGCTTGCTAAGTGCTTTGATATAGATAGATAGATATGTTTATGCTTTGTGCTAATGATGTATATAAATATAGATCTGACCTATGTGAATGTGCGTAGTGCTTGAATATTCTATATCTAATCGACCTCTCTATGATAAGTGCTTAGATACATCAGATCTGGATGAATGATGTGATGCTCTGTTTTATCTGTGAAGTAGATAGTGGTTGAATATTGATGAACTGTCAGTGCTAAGTGTTCTGTTAAGTATTATAATCACATATCTGTGTCCTAGATAAGGTTGCAGACACATGAGTCCCGCAACCACCCCTGCCTCTACCTCGGGTGAGAATTCATTTGCTTCGCAAGTGTTGTCGAAAGGGTCAGTAGTTAGGGTTTTGTTGGTGCGTTGTTGTAGCATTGAACCACGGGTCTTCCCCTATGCCAACAATATTTAAACCTTGAATGGAATATTGAAAAGGAAGAGTATCCCTATCCTAAGAAATATTTGCATTCCTATCCAACCATATTCCCCAGGTTATAATTAAAGGGAGATCTCTCTAGTTATTTGTGGCAACATTTCCGCACCAATTCTTGAGGCCCTCCTTAATGGAATCCCCTGACCAAAATTTTCCCAAGCCCATGATACCCTCATCTTCTAGCCAAACATATTTAGAAAAGGATAAATACATAATTAAATGGTAATTCGTTTCCTCACTTGCCTTGCATAAGCCACACCATCCAAGACCAAATGTGTTCCTTTTCTTGAGGATATCCCAAGGGAGTACTTTTTTTTACATGGGAAATCAACAACTAGTCGGGCACATACTCATGTGACACGTGGTTGTGTTATCCGACTACTAACACTATAACCCTAGACATGCATACTTGGCCCCTCACATGACACATAAGGTTAGTCGAGGGTTTTGAACTAGTGACTTCACATAACAATCTTCCTTAATGATACACTCCATCACCGATTGTTCTACACCTCAGGGGATCCTAGGCAAGTACTTTATTATTTAGTAAATTCCACACAAAAAATTGTGACTTAGATAGTAATTTCAACCACCATATATTTTTCCACCACCATTGTGAAGGATATTCATTCCCACATGCAACCAAGGCCCTATAGTGTTCTCTAGGAGCATAATCCCTTATTGGATTCAAAGACCAGACCAATGCATCTTCCTTGTCCTTGATCCTTACAAAACTTGATTTGAGACTTCCAACATATCTATCCCAAGTATCAACATCTTCGTCCCGAAAACTAGGTCCCTTGGGGTAAGCCAACCTTGGTGACAAATAGTATTTTTATTCAAGTTAGCTCTCCAGGAAAAATTATAAAAGCCTCAAGACCCTAAAAACATTATGATATGATGTGGAAGCATTTAATTTTCACCACTACCTATCCATGGGTCCATCCCTACTTGTAGCTTTGTTCTTCTACCAACACACCATACAAGCTAGTTTCTAACCGAAGGGAAGGCTAAAATCATTGCTTTCTATATGATGGATACATTGATTAAATTCTTGATAGAATTCCTTATCCAACCCTCCATTGAATCTGGAGAAATTTGTTTTTCTCTTACTACCTGTTAGAATTAGGGAAAAATAGAAACAATAATGCCTTTTTAATTTTTTGTTCACTAGATCAGCATATATGAGAAAAAAAATAGACAAATCTAAAATAAATTCTGAGTATAAACAAAATTTGTGAGTGAAAATACAAACCTCAAGCTTACCTCTTGATCTATGAAATATGTACCTGTCACATGTGTGAATGTAAACCTTTAAAATATGCTCAGAAAAGTTTTAGGTTCATGGATCAAACCTCTAGGGTTTGATCTCTACCATATGTAATTAGGGACAATTTTTCCAAGGTATAGACCATCACAAGACAACTACAGTAAGTACCCCACAAGAAGGAACAACAAAGTATTTACCATAACTGAGAAAACAATAGCAGGTACCCCACAAGAAGGGACAACAAAAACACCACAAAAGGGATAGCAAGATCTCCACAAGAAGGGACAACAAGATCTCCACAAAAAGGGACAGCAAGAGCTCCAAAAGAAGGGACAACAAGATCTCCACAAAAAGGGACAACAAGATATTCAAAAGAAGGGACAGAAAGATCTCCACAAGAGGGACAACAAGATCTTCAAAAGAAGGGACAACAAGATCTACACAAAAAGGGGATAGCAAGATCTCCACAAAAGGGACAGCAAGATCTTCAAAAGAAGGGACAACAAGATCTCGACAAAAAGGGATAGCAAGATCTTCAAAAAAAAAGGGATAGCAAGATCTCCACAGAAAGGGCCAACAAGATCTTCAAAATAAGGGACAACAAGATCTCCACAAAAGGGGACATCAAGATCTCCACAAAAGGGACAACAAGATCTTCACAAAAAGGGACAACAATATCTCCACAAAAGGGACAACAAGATCTTCAAAAGAAGGGACAACAAGATCTCCACAAAAAGGGGACATCAAGATCTCCACAAAAGGGACAACAAGATCTTCAAAAGAAGGGACAACAAGATATCCACAAAAAGGGACAGCAAGATCTTAAAAAAAAAAGGGACAATAAGATCTCCAAAAAAAGGGACACCACGATCTTCAAAAGAAGGGACAATAGGATCTCCACAAAAGGGGACAACAAGATCTCCGCAAAAGGGAAAACAAGATCTTCTAAAAAAGGGACAGTAAGATCTCCACAAGAGGGACAACAAGATCTTCAAAAGAAGGGACAACAAGATCTCCACAAAAAGGGGACATCAAGATCTCCACAAAAGGCACAGCGAGATCTTCAAAAGAAGGTACAACAAGATCTCCACAAAAAGGCACAACAAGATATTCAAAAAAAATGGACAACAATATCTCCACAAAAAGGGATAGCAAGATCTTCAAAAGAATGGACAACAATATCTACACAAAATGGGACAGCAAGATCTCCACAAAAGGGACAATAAGATCTTCACAAAAAGGGACAGCAATATCTCCACAAAAGGGACAACAAGATCTTCAAAAGAAGGGACAGTGAGATCTCCACAAAAAGGGGACAACAAGATCTCCACAAAAGGGACAACAAGATCTTCAAAAGAAGGGACAACGAGATCTCCACAAAACGGGACAACGAGATCTCCACAAAACGGGACAGCAAGATCTTCAAAAAAAAAGGGACAACAAGATCTCCACAAAAAGCGATAGCAAGATCTTCAAAAGAATGGACAGCAAGATCTCCACAAAAGGGGACGGAAAAATCTCCACAAAAGGAACAACAAGATCTTCACAAAAAGGGACAGCAAGATCTCCACAAAAGGGATAGCAAGATCTTCAAAAGAAGGGACAACAAGATCTCCACAGGTCAGGGGGTCCGACCCTCATCTCCAACAAACAATAATTTCGAGAAGTAGCTCCCAGCCAAACGGTGTCTAAGAAAAATACTTCGGATCTGAGAAGATAGTCCAAAGAGGAGGTTGCACCATCACCAAGAGAGAACAATTGAGATAGCTGCAACAAATAGGAGAGAGAGGGGTGAGTGAGTGTAATAGAACGCTAGGGGGTAGGGTCTTATTTATAGTTAGGGAGAGGGGTTAGGGAAATTAAAAATTATAATTAAATATTGATATTTAATTAATATAAATATTAATTAAATTGTCAATTAATATTAATATTAATTATAAAAACCCTAAACACATATAAAACCCTAATCACATAACATAAAACCCTAATCACATGAATTAAAACCCCAATCACATAAAACAAGATGGAAATCAAAACAACAAGGGGTTGCCTTTTAAGACAAAGTCAAGGGGGGTCCATAATGGGAAAACATGTCCACATGAGTCTCATAATGACCTATAAACTTTATCAGCATTGCATAAGAGAGTACATCAACAATGTGGTCATGTCCATCTTCATAGGCACTCCTAGGTCTCATGGACCATCCCGGGAGAGAGGAAGAGTATTACACATCAACACATCTTGGTATTACACCAATATCTACCTGGTCAAAGAACAAGTTGCCCCAGAACACTTATGGGGGGTCTAGAACACATCTAGGGTCTTATCCACCAAGGTACAAGACCAAGGATCAACCCATGCATTAAGCAAGGGTTCCCTGGAATAGATCCAGGGGCCCTAGACACATCTAGGGACTTATATCAAACACCAAGGAACACATCCAAGGATCAATCCAAGCACCAAGCAAGGATTCCCTAGAACACATCCAGGTGCCCTAGAACACATCTAGGGTCTTACTTCTTGGTTCTAGACCAAGAACCCCAGTCATCTACTGGGGGCCCTCACAAGGTCTTTTTCCATGTCTCTCACTG
>SNQJ01S0003302.1:187613-198444 GCA_010110895.2 Picea sitchensis | reverse complement strand
GGAGGGGGGGCCGGGAGGGTCCATATGAGCTTCCACCTTCATGTGGTTGGCCATGTTCAGTAGAGTATAACCTATTCTCAAAACAAAGAGAAGCTCATAAGTGCCTCGTATCAACCACTATCGTCCCTCCTTGAAAGGCTCTGTCCTTGAAGTAGGATAAGGGATTGGTGCTAGACATCAAATTTGTGCATGAATCAACAATAAATCATATTCTTCGTTAGGTACAGTACTAAGGCTTCTGTAGCATATCATTGTTTTCAGAGACTAGAAAACTATCAAAAAAAAAAATTAAACCTACAGAAGTCGACACTATAGCAACGTATGTTCGTCGCAAATATGGCATATGCATCGCAAGCCATTGGTGGGTTTTCTAGTCTACCACATGAATTCATCGTTATTTCCACGCTTCATCATCTCTATAGAGACGCATGTTCGTTGCAAGAAGGTATACATATCTTCTTCTTTCCATGAACTTGGCGGCCTGATTTCATCATTGTTACCACGAATAATCTTAGTGTGTGCATATAGCGATGTAAAAAGTTCCACTAAAAATATTGTTTGGCTTCGTGGAAAGTGTGACGGATATGTGTGGAAATAGCAACGAAAAACCATGGAAAATTTGGTCATATGTAGTAGTGGGTAAACGACTGTATTTAATTGTTGGATAAGGAAATATAAGCACATACATAAAATCATCCATCACCTTGAGTTGAGGCGCAATAGTATCATCAATTAATTCATTGCACAAAATATATAAGGTCTAACAATCATTCATCACATCATAAATTCATTCACGCAAGCAGTCTAAGAACCAAATTATCATGCATTACATAAAATCCAATTGCGCAAAAATTCCAAAATCTAAAACCTTCAAGTTTTACATACAAATTCATTTTCGCAAGAAGTCTATGTACTCGATCAATAAGGAAACACATCATTCTAAGGGAGGAAGAAAGTCTGAACTCAAGCATCGTAGCTAAACATTTACACATGAAGTTTATCTTCTAGGAATATGTAAGGAGAGACAGGTTTACGATTTCGATATGTCCGCCCAAAAGAAGATCAATACATAAATTTAAATCCACCTTCTCATTCGATATCCCAGGAAACCTAATTAATAAAAAAAATCATTGAAACAACCCTATCAACCACCCTTAGAATAATTATAGTGGCGAAGGAAATAAAATAAATTATTTCTGTTAAAAAAACCATACAAATAAGATTAGAAAGGTATTATCTTGAATGTCAGTTTAGGGAGAGAATCCAAGGGAACAAGAGACCAAAACTTGACGATGCCTGGGAAAAATTTAAGGCCGAAATTTATTAGAATTATAAAGGCAAAAAAATTTTAATTCCTATCAAAACTTCAACATAAAAAAATTCCAAGGAGAGAAAACACAGTTAGGAGAGATGCGCCCTAAAAATTATTGACCAATATAACAAAGTCACCAAGTGTCAATGCAAGCAAGAAGGGAAATTTATGTTGAGTGAAAATGGTAAAGGCGCAGGTAATTAAGGGTAATGTTGTAGTTCACTAGCAATTTAAACACAAATTGGAGTTAATGAGACCAAATCACTGGAAAAAAAATGATTGCGCTAAGTTAAAGGAGACCCCAAAATCGAAAAGGATTTAAACACAAATCCTGAGTTAATGGAAACCACATATTCACTAGCTAATAAAATGAAATTGCTAAGTTCAGGAGACTCAATCATTGTCAATAAAGACGATTGTGCTGAGTTAAGGGAGTCCCCAAAAATCACAGAGAATTTACAATCATTTTCTGAGTTAAGGGAGACCACAGATTCACTAGCTATTAAAACGAAAATGCTAAGTTCAGAAGACCCAATCACTAGCAATAAGGACGACTGTGTTGAGTTAAGGGAGTCCCCAAAAATTGCATAGAATTTATACGCATTTTCTGAGTTAAGGGAGACCACGGATTCACTAGCTAACAAAACGAAAAATCTGAGTTCAGGGGACCCAATTGTTGGCAATAAGGAAGATTGTGCTGAGTTAAGGGAATCCCCAAAAATCACAGGGAATTTATACACATTTTCTAAGTTAAGGATTTGGGAATGACCCCTTCTATTATCAAGACAAGAGAGGATGACTAAAATTTTCAGAGGTGAAAGCTATAGGAATGGTAAGGAATAGCACCTCCAACTGTTGAGGTGAACCAAATTTCCGAAGGGAAGAATGCGTTAAGGAGTTAAGAAATTGATTCTAGGTTTAATGGAAGAGCAATACCCTAGGTGGGAGGAAGGAATTGGTAATCTACTTTAAAAATTGTTATTAGATGAATAGAAATGGATGATATAACTCATTATACTTTTCAAAAAAAACAATTACTATTTTACAATATCTCCACCTACAGCAGCGTTAACCCATGAAATGGATCATCACAAGGATGGATTCTTACTTGAGGATCGACGAAGGGAGTTAGCATCAACTTAAACATTAATGCAAGTGCATCCTCCATACCCTTAGTCGTTCCCACTCCTCTAATCGATTACATCAGTTAATAAAGGAGATAAGGACAAAGAGTTATGAGAGTCCCTAGTTCGGGCACTACACGCAGAGATTAACAATAGGGAGAGTAAGCATGCACGAAGAAAAAAAATGAGTCATAGAGTATCTTTTAAGAGACGCAGAGGTAAAGGTATAATGCAAAGATCTAAATAATTATATTGCGGATCACACACAATGCAGGGCAAAACGAAGATAAAATGTTGAGCAAGCAATAGGGTGCAGAGCCATGCCCCTTTCATCAACACAGAGAAATGGAAAAATAAACAAGTCAGAGAACCAATCCATCAATTTTATTCCCAGCTAACCACATCAAGAAAACTTTCCCAACAATATCAGGCATCCATTCAATTCCACCAACACATAAATCTATGTACAAAATTTCTAACTAATTTACAATGGCAAATTTTAAAATGTGTACTGTAACCGACCGCTGGCTTGTTTATGTTCTTCAGTTGCTGGCGATCCTCCTCGCTCTTGCTTTCTAATCGATAAGACCTCACTAGTACCTCCAATCCAACACTAGGGGTACTCTTCTTCCCCCTGAGCCCCCTGAGCCACAAAGGGGCCACACACACAAACCAGAGAAAAGCTAACTCCTAGCTCACCTTGCAAGGTCGAGCTACCACTTTTTATTTGAGTTGGGTATTCCAACTCCCACAAGAAAAATTTGGTAGCATAACCTTACGCATACCAATCGTGATCCCTTCCTCTCCTCTGCCATTACTTTTATAGAGTTCTTTTAGTGACCACTTGCCAAATGCACGTTAAATTATTTTTATTAAATTTTTATTAGGAAATATTCTCCCTTGTACACTTGTCACCTGATCCCTTAATTGCACCAAAAATTCATTTATTTAATTAAACTAAATGATAATTTGCCTCACCCATCATAAAAGAGTTCCTAAAAACACTCCTTGTTGTCCCTTTATTCCCTCAATTTCCTTTAATTGTTGATGCCTTTCTTAAAGATTAGTTGAGTTTTATTTAGGAAAGTCTCTAGACTAGATTCCTTTCTATGTTCCACATTCCTTTTGCATTAAATTCCCCTTTTTGTCTAAGTTCCAAATTAGCATGTCTTGCACATAAATAGTAATTAATTCTTAGATAAATCACTTCTCCTTTAAATTCTTAATTTGATTTTTCTTCATCCCCCATTTATTAATTGATTAATTAATTTTTAGTCATCATACCCTATTTAGACCTAGGCCTTAAATTTCAACTAGGCTTAACAAATTTTTTTTAAGGGAATTTTATAATTAATAAAATTTACTCATACATCATTTATTTTAAGGCTAACCACGTCAAAATAAAATATTTTTTTCTAGGCACCTAGGTTCATTGACTCATTAGTGTTAAAAATCGTGATGTGCCCTTCAAGATGCACTACGTGCTCCAAGGGTGCCACTCGCCTTTATTCATGTTTCATTTATGCAACATGCCCTTCAAGATGCACTACGTGCTCCAAGGGTGCCACTCACCTTTGACTGATTTTGGTAGATGTCCAACCCTTGGAGTCAATACTCCATCAGGCGACCTTGTGGGAGACTAAGGGCCTCTAAGGAATAAGGACCTTGCCTTATTGCACAACCCTTAGAATCTTCGTGAACGACTGTCTCAATATGCCCTCACGACATCGTGGATGTATCGCGCTAGGTAATCGTTAACCTACAATCTAATCCACGACGAGAGCGCTAGTAGGCTGTGGAAGGGATGTTGCCACACCTCTCCCTCAATATATTTGGTTGTCGTGCATGGCCCCTTTACTCCTAATGTGAGCCTAATTAGCAAGAAATCGTCAGCCTGCATCCATCAACGAAACATGTCAATGATCCATAAACAACATCATAATATACATGATCATAGGTCAGATATGCATAAACAAAAATACCCAAACCCTATATAGTCCACTCCCTAACTCGATCTGGAGTCCAAGGAGGTCCATCAATTCCATTGAAATCCTCAATCTGTCGAGAGTCATGCACACTTAGGAGAAACCAGTTAATAACACATGTCTATACATAAACAACATAACATAACATCATAATCCACAATCACATAATCAAAATCCATAAGTGAAGAAAACAATCACATAATCAAAATCCATAAGTGAAGAAAACAATCATACAATGAACTGGATCACTTGCACACAAGTGTCCTCAAAGAATAAGTCACATCAGGTGTGCGCAAGAGCGGGATGTTACACACACCCCCTCTTGTTTTAAACTTCGTCTCGAAGTTTCACAGTATACAAGTGCAGAAATAAAGTATCTAACAATATCTAAATGTCTAGCTATCAAACACAAATGGGAACTGATGGTGCATATCATATGCATCCTCCTAGGTAGCCGAGTGTGGACTATAATTGTCTCACTGGACCTTGACCTGATTTATTTTTTGATGTCGCAGTTGTCAAATGTGATGATCTAGAATGAAGATTGGTTCCGCCGTGAGTACACCCTCGTCTGATGCCTGCAAAGAACTCATGTCAATCACATGTATAGGATCACTAACATAATGTCTCAAAAAAGATACATGAAAAATGTCGTGCATATGCCTCAAAGAATCAGGCAAGGCTAGTTGATAGGACATGGGCCCTTTCTTTTACACAACCTCAAAAGGTCCCACAAACCTAGGAGAAAGTTTAGAACCCTTTCCAAACTTGATCGAACTCTTGTGCAGTTTCACCTGCAAGAGGACTCGATTGCCAACTTCATAACTACGGTCAACGTGATACGCATCGCCATAACTCTTATGTCGATCGTGTGCTTCTTTAATCCTTTTCCTTACCATTTTCATTTGCTCTTCCATTTCTTGGATCACTTCTAGTCCTACTAGGACCCTATCCTCGAGCCGATCTCAAATCAAAGGCGTCTGACATGATCGCTCGTAAAGAAACTCAAATGGCACCATCTTAATGGTGCTTTGATATTTGTTGTTGTATGTAAACTCTACTAGTGGCAAGAAATCCTCCCAACGCTTATGTTGGTCCATGATGCACATACGCAACATATATTCCAAGATTTGGTTCGTTCTTTTTTTCTTCCCATCTATCTCTGGGTGATAAGCGGTACTAAAATTAAGCTGGGTTCCCAATACCTCTTGGAAACTAGTCCAAAATTGTCCTATAAACACCAATCCTTGATCAGATATGATCCTCTTAAGCTCGTCATGCAGTCTCACTATCTCGCTAATAAAAACTCTAGCTATGTCTGGCACCTGATAGGTCGTACACATAGGGATAAAATGTGCACTCTTCATCAGAGTGTTGACTACCACAAAAATTGAGTCATGCCTCCTTGTCGTCAACGACAATCCAACAATGAATTCCATTGAAATGACCTCCCATTTCGATTCTGGTATAGCGTGTGGTTGTAGTAATCCTGTCAAATGTCTATGTTCAGCCTTCACTTGCTGACATTCTTGACATCTCGCCATGTAGTTGACTATGTCTACCTTCATTCCTTTACAAAATAATAAGGGTTTAAGGTCTTCCCTCATCTTCGTGACTCCAAGATGAGCCATGTACACTACTCTATGAGCTTCGTTTAGGATAAAAATTCTCAATTCATTGTTGGGCGGTACATAAATCTGGTTATTATATCTCATTAATTTGTCGTTGTCCACAGTAAATCCCTCAAATTTTGGTACCAACATGGTGTCTTGTCCGATAAATTCCTTAACCTCTTTATACCAGTCATCGTCGCATTGTATAGTTATAATATTTTCATGTAGATTCGTCTGAAGAGGTATCACCGAAAATATTTGTTGTCTCTGACTTAGTGCATCAATCACTCTGTTCATTGTTCCTTTTAGGTAGGTAATCCCAAAATCGTACTCTCTAAGCAGTTTCGACCAATGCCTTTGTTGCGCATTCAAGTCACTTTGCGTAAAAATATGATGCAAACCACAGTGGTCCATTTTTAGTTTGAATTTTCGTCCAATTAGGTAGTGTCTCCACACTCTCACGGCATACACAATGGCCAACAAGTCAAAATCGTGTGTCACATAGTTCTCCTCATACTTTCTTAAATTCCATGAGATGTAAGCGATCACTCGACCGTATTGCATCAAGAATTTGCCTAAGACTTCCTTGGATGCATCTATGCATACAAATAAGTCCTCGTACGTTTTGGGGACTTTTAGTATCAGCGTTGTCGTCAACAGCTCCTTGAGCCTTCGAAATGCTTCAACGCATTTATCAGTCCATACAAACTTCTTGTTTTTCTTATGCAACTCTGTAATCGGATTTGATATCTTAGAAAACCCTCAACGAACTGTCAATAATATCTCGCTAAATGAATGAAGCTACACACTTATGGGACACTTGTCGACGCATGCCATTCCATAATAGCCTCTACCTTCATTAGATCCATAGCGATACCTTCGTCGGAGATGAAATGCCCTAAATAATGAATCTTCGATTGATAAAAAGAGCATTTCAATAGTTTCCCATATAATTTATTCTCTCATAGACACTGTAGTACCAAGCACAAATGTTCATCATGTTCTTCCATCATCTGAGAATATATCAAAATATCGTCAATGAATACTTGAAAAAACTTGTCCAAGTATTCCTGGAACACCCCATTCATCAAGCTCATGAATACCCCTGGGGCGTTTTTCAGTCCAAACGATAAAACGGTAAACTCGTAATGTCCAAACCTTGTCTTAAATGCAATCTCAGGAATGTCTTCCTCCTTGATCTATAACTGGTGATACCTTGATCTCAATTCGATCTTCGAAAACATCATCGAGCCTTTCATGTAATCAAACAGATCATCTATTCTTGGCAACATATATTGGTTCTTGATCATTGCCTTGTTCAATTGACGGTAGTCAATGCAGAGTCTCCACGACCCATCCTTCTTTCGTATGAAAATAACAGGTGAACCCCAAGGTGATACACTTGGACGTATAAGTCTTAGGTCCAACAACTCCTTCAGTTGCATTTTCAACTCCTATAACTCAGGGGTCGGCATCCGATAAGGCATTCTTGCTATCTTTTTAGTCCCAAGTTTTAGGTCAATGGTAAATTCCAATTCCCTCTCAGGAAACATCCCTGGTAACTCCTCTAGGAATACATCTGCAAATTCTCATACTACCGGAAGGTTTTCTATTCCTTCCACCACACCCTTTTCATTCAATGCAAAGATTGCATATAGTTTGCCTCCCTTATGCATGCTCTTCCGTAGTTGTAGGGAAGAGATGAACCTTAGGAAAGCTCTCTAATTTCTTCCTACAATCACTCATCTATGTCCCTCATCATCGACCAAACTCAACCATTTAATCTTATAGTTGAGTATCGCCTCATGCGATTCCAACCAGTCCATACCAATCACGATGTCATAAGATCTTAAGATCCTGACATATAGGTTGGCCTTCGTGACAAAATCTCTCAGTTTAAGGCTACAGTCCATAACATTTCCTCCAACCTTCTGCTTGGCTCCCGAAGCCATTTCCACTTATCTAAACTCGTCTTGTTCAACTGCCTTTACCTTAATTCTATTTAGTGCTTCACCAGAAATAAATCTCTCATTAGCACTTGGATCTATCAAAATACTAAAGGTATGGTCGGCGAAGGTACCTGATTTCTCGAGCACAGTAGACGGGTGCTCGGCTTGGAGGTTATTTATCGTTGCATGAATGTAGTGATCCTTGCCTAAATCTCCTATTGTAGGGTGTCTGGGTGATCCATCCATTGTGGCCCTCTCAATCGGGTAGTCACGCTGGTAATGTGGCTCTCCACATGTTCAACATCCAGTCTTTGGTCCAGTACTCCTGGTCCCCGAAGTAGAAATTGATGGCCCACCAGCTTGTAACTTTGTTAAGTTTTGTTGAACAGGACTAAACTGTTGTTGTTGTGGACGGCGGTTCTACTGGTGATATGGTCCTCTGTAGGGAGTTCGTTGCTGAGGCATCGATCCTCGTGGTGTCATGAACGTGAAACCCCTTGGAGCACCTAGATACCCTGATGGATGTCTAGCTGGTGTCTGATGTTGTTGTGCACCAGATTTCACCTATCACATCGGTCTCGCAGGAGTCATTCTCTGACCCCCACTAATAAGATCTTCCTCAGCTATGACAGCCTTCTGGACAACATCATGCAACGTCTAAGGAATTAATATCCTCACTCTCGCATAGATGCTAAAGTTAAGGCCGAACACAAAGTTGTTGACCTTGAGCTTCTCAATGTTCAGATGTGGAGCGTACCTAAGCAGCTCCATGAAATGGACCTCATACTTGGGCACCATACGACCACCCTGTCATAAGGCGTTGAACTCATTGAGTTGATGCTCAATTAATTCCTCCAGCAGATACCTCTCCCGGAACCATTTCTCAAACAGTTCCCATGATATGTCTTCGATGACCATGTTCAGTGGTGGCAAGAGCATCTTCCACCATAGAAGAGAGCTCCCCTTTAGCTGAAATACCGCCATGCAGAACTTCATGTTGGGGGTGTAGTCGGGAAGTGAAAATCACATCGCCATATTCTCCAACCATGCCTCAGTGGCTACACCGTCCGTGGAACCCAAGAACTCAGGAAACTTGACCTTCTCGAGTTCTCGGTGAATGCTACCAGTACCGACTGGGGCACGCAGTGGACCCTCGGGGGATATCGGCGCCCTAGCCTCATCTCTATCAAAACGACTAATCAAGTCCTCTGACATCCTCTAAAAGGAACTCATCAACCCAACCACATCCCCCACAGCTATATGTTCCTATCCAACAAATTGTTCTTCTCCTTGGAGGTTAGACCCCTCTGGTGTGGATGTTATGGGAGGCATCGTGCCTCCTCCCCTAACACCACGTCGTCTGCCTCCGTAGCACCCTCTAACCATGATTACCTACATGAATGCAATTAAAATTAATTAGTTGATAAATTATTAATCAAGTGTTCATACAGTGGAAGGCGTAATGATCCCAAGTCGCGGGGTTGAACCCGCTTTGATACCATATGTAACACCCCATCATTACGACAACAAAAGCAACATACCAATTTTATTTTTCCTTTTTATTGTTGCGTTGGGAAATTAAAACATCACAATAAATAGCAACATCATAAACACATCATTCACATATATTAATGAAACATTATTAATGCATTAACAATCACTTACGACACAATGTCAACACATCATCACCATGAACCATGACATGCATATTGATGTATTAATACATTAATTAACAGCAGTCCAACATCATTGCATTCTACAGTAAATATCGACGCATAACAACATGAATCTTAAACGCTCAACGCATCTCATAAGGAGAATCATCAGATAACACCAAGATAACATAAGATAACATAACGAATCATAAGGATCATAAACATAATCACAAGAATCACATAATATACTACCAGCCCAACCTACCCTGCAAGGTTAGGACCTTCAGGACACATAAGCAACACTCAAGCCCAAGTTCCAATTGATTTTAACCATTTAAGGTCTCAAGGATGGCGACTATTCTGAGGAACAAGGAGGTGTCTACAACCCACTAACACAATCAATCCAAACAACTAGCTAAATCGACAGCATCTATGGTAACCCAATTTAGTAATCCATCAATCCCAATTCACAATCAAACATGACACACAAGTAATCATTCACATAACTCATATTATATCATATCAATTTTCAATTCGCGCAAGAATTCTAATGTCTACAACAATAATTCGTTAATAAGTTTAATGGCGCAAATAAAAGTTGTTAATCCGTCATTCATTAATACATTTAATGGCAAAACTGAAAGTTGTGAATCCATCATTCATTGATACATTTATTGACGCAAGTAAAGGTTGTTAATCCATCCTATGACAACATAAGAAAATACACAAGGTAAATGATTGTATTTAATTGTTGTGTAAGGAAATCTAAGAACATACATAAAATCATCCATCGCCTTGAGTTGAGGCGCAAGAGTATCATCAATTAATTCATTTTGCAAAAGATCTAAGGTCTAACAATCATTCACCACATCATAAATTCATTATGTGCAAGCAGTCTAAGAACTAAATCATCATGCATTACATAAAATCCAATTGCGCAAGAAGTCCAAAATCTAAAACCATCATTTATTACATACAAATTCATTTATGCAAGAATTCTAAGTACTCGATCAATAAGGCAACACATCATTCTAAGGGAGCAAGCAAGTCTGAACTCAAGCATCTTAGCTAAACATTTGCACATTAAGGTTATCTTCTAGGAATATGTAAGGAGAGGCAGGTTTACGATTTCGATATGCGCACCCAAAAGAAGATCAATACAAATTTAAACCCACCTTCTCATTAGATATCCT
>SNQJ01S0003302.1:161477-187563 GCA_010110895.2 Picea sitchensis | reverse complement strand
GACCACCCTGTCATAAGGTGTTGAACTCATTGAGTTGATGCTCAACTAATTCCTCTAGCAGATACCTCTCCCGGAACCATTTCTCAACCAGTTCCCATGATATGTCTTCGATGACCATGTTCAGTTGCGGCAAGAGCGTCTTCCACCATAGAAGAGAGCTCCCCTTTAGCTGAAATACCACCATGCAGAACTTCATGTTGGGGGTGTAGTCGGGAAGTGAAAATCACATCACCATATTCTCCAACCATGCCTCAATGGCTACACCGTCCGTGGAACCCAAGAACTCAGGAAACTTGACCTTCTCGAGTTCTCGGTGAATGCTACCAGTACCGGTTGGGGCACGCGGTGGACCCTCGGGGGCTATCGGCGCCCTGGCCTCATCTCTATCAAAACGGCTAATCAAGTCCTCTGACATCCTCTGAAAGGAACTCATCAACCCAACCACATCCCCCACATCTATATGTTCTTATCCGACAAATTGTTCTTCTCCTTGGGGGTTAGACCCCTCTGGTGTGGATGTTATGGGAGGCATCGTGCCTCCTCCCCTAGCACCACGTCGTCTGCCTCTGTAGCACCCTCTAACCATGATTACCTACATGAATGCAATTAAAATTAATTAGTGGATAAATTATTAATCAAGTGTTCATACAGTGAAAGGCGTAATAATCCCAAGTCACGGGGTTGAACCCACTTTGATACCATATGTAACACCCCGTCATTACGACAACAAAAGCGACATACCAAATTTATTTTTCCTTTTTATTGTTGCGTTGGGAAATTAAAACATCACAATAAATAGCAACATCATAAACACATCATTCACATATATTAATTAAACAGTATTAATGCATTAACAATCACTTACGACACAATGTCAACACATGATCACCATGAACCATGACATGCATATTGATGTATTAATACATTAATTAACAACAGTCCAACATCATTGCATTCTACAGTAAATATCGACGCATAACAGCATGAATCTTAAACGCTCAGCGCATCTCATAAGGAGAATCATCAGATAACACCAAGATAACATAAGATAACATAATGAATCATAAGGATCATAAACATAATCACAAGAATCACATAATATACTACCCGCCCAACCTACCCTACAAGGTTAGGACCTTCAAGACACATAAGCAACACTCAAGCCTAGGTTCCAATTGATTTTAACCATTTAAGGTCTCAAGGTTGACGACTATTCTGAGGAACAAGGAGGTGTCTACAACCCACTAGCACAATCAATCCAAGCAACTAGCTAAATCCACAACATCTATGGTAACCCAATTTAGTAATCCATCAATCCCAGTTCACAATCAAACATGACACACAAGTAATCATTCACATAACTCATATTATATCATATCAATTTTCAATTCACGCAAGAATTCTAATGTCTACAACAATAATTCATTAATAAGTTTAATGGCGCAAATAAAAGTTGTTAATCTGTCATTCATTAATACATTTAATGGCACAATTGAAAGTTGTGAATCCATCATTCATTAATACATTTATTGACGCAAGTAAAGGTTGTTAATCCATCCTATGACAACATAAGAGAAGGCGTAAGGTAAATGACTGTATTTAATTGTTGCGTAAAGAAATATAAGCACATACATAAAGTCATCCATCACCTTGAGTTGAGGCGCAAGAGTATCATCAATTAATTCATTGTGCAAAAGATCTAAGATCTAACAATCATTCACCGCATCATAAAGTCATTATGTGCAAGCAGTCTAAGAACTAAATCATCATGTATTACATAAAATCCAATCGCACAAGAAGTCGAAAATCTAAAACCATCATTTATTACATACAAATTCATTTGTGCAAGAATTCTAAGTACTCGATCAATAAGGCAACACATCATTCTAAGGGAGCAAGCAAGTCTGAACTCAAGCATCTTAGCTAAACATTTGCACATTAAGGTTATCTTCTAGGAATATGTAAGGAAAGGCAAGTTTACGATTTCGATATGCGCACCCAAAAGAAGATCAATACAAATTTAAATCCACCTTCTCATTAGATATCCTAGGAAAACTAATTAATAAAAAAAATCATTGAAACAACCCTAGCAACCACCCTTATAATAATTATCATGGCAAAGGAAATAAAATAAATTATTTCTGTAAAAAAAATCCATACAAATAAGATTAGAAGGGTATTATCCTGAATGTCAATTTAGGGAGAGAATCCAAGGGAACAAGAGACCAAAACTTGACGATGTCTGGGAAAAAGTTAAGGCCGAAATTTATTAGAATTATAAAGGCCAACCATTTTTAACTCATATCAAGACTTCAACATAAAAAAAATCGAGAGAAAACACAATTAGGATAGATGCGCCCTGAAAATTATTGACCAAGATAACAAAGTCGCCAAGTGTCAACTCAAGCAAGAAGGGAAATTTACATTGAGTGAAAATGGTAAATGCACAGGGAATTAAGGGTAATGTTGTATACAGCCAGGAATTCGATGGCAGTTTAAACACAAATTAGAGTTAAGGAGACCAAATCGCTAGCAAAAAAATGACTGTGCTGAGTTAAAGGAGACCCCAAAATCGCAGAGGATTTAAACACAAATTCTGAGTTAATGGAGACCACAGATTCATTGGCTAATAAAACAAAAATGCTAAGTTAAGGACACCCAATCGTTGGCAATTAAGACGATTGTGCTGAGTTACGGGAGTCCCAAAAAATCGCAGAGAATTTACATGCATTTTCTGAGTTAAGGGAGACCATGGATTCACTAGCTATTAAAACAAAAATGCTAAGTTCAGGAGACCCAATAGCTGGCAATAAGGATGCATGTGTTTAGTTAAGGGAGTCCCCAAAAATCGCAGAGAATTTATACGCATTTTCTGAGTTAAGGGAGACAACGAATTCACTGGCTAATAAAACAAAAATGTTAAGTTTAGGAGACCCAATCGCTGGAAATAAGGACGATTGTGTTGAGTTAAGGTAGTCCCCAAAAATCGCAAAGAATTTATACTCATTCTCTGAGTTAAGGATTTTTGAAGGACCCCTTCTAGGATTTGGGAAGGACCCCTTCTAGGTATCCCATCTCCCACAAGAAAAATCTGTCTAAAAAAATCCGGCAGCATAACCTTATGCATGCCAGTCGTGATCCCTTCCTCTCCTTTTCCATTACTTTTATAGATTTCTTTTAGTGACCACTTGCTAAATGCACGTTAAATTATTTTATTTAAATTTTTATTAGGAAATATTCTCCCTCATACACTTGTCACCCGATCCCTTAGTTGCACCAGAAATTCATTTATTTAATTAAACTAAATGTAAATTTCTCTCACCCATCCTAAAAGTGTTCAAAAAAACGCTTTGTGTTGTCCCTTTATTCCCTCAATTTCCTTTAATTGTCGATGCCTTTCTTAAATCTTAGTTGAGTTTTATTTAGGAAAGTCTCTAGACTAGATTCATTTCTATGTTCCACATTCCTTTTGCATTAAATTCCCCTTTTTGTCTAAGTTCCAAATTAACATGTCTTGGACATAAACAATGATTAATTCTTAGATAAATTACTTCTCCTTTAAATTCTTAATTTGATTTTTCTTCATCCCCCATTTATTAATTGATTAATTAATTTTTAGTCATCATCCCCTATTTAGACCTAGGCCTTAAATTTCAACTAAGCTTAGCATTTTTTTTAAAGGGAATTTTATAATTAATAAAATTTACTCATACATCATTTATTTTAAGGTTGACCACGCCAAAATAAAATATTGTTTTCTAGGCACCTAGGTTCATTGACTCACCAGTGTTAAAAATCGTGATGTGCCCTTCAAGACGCACTACATGCTCCAAGGGTGCCACTCGCCTTTATTCATGTTTCATTTATGCGGCATGCCCTTCAAGACACACTACATGCTCCAAGGGTGTCACTTGCCTTTGATTGATTTTTGTAGACGTCGAACCCTTGGAGTCAATACTCCATTAGGAGACCTTGTGGGAGACTAAAGGCCTCTAAGGAATAAGGACCATGCCTTATTGTGCGCCCCTTAAAATCTTCGTGAGCAACTGTCTCAGTCTGCCCTCACGGAATCGTGGATCTCTTAAGATAGGTAATCGTTAACCTACAATTTGATCCATGACGGGAGCGCTAGTAGGTTGTGGTAGGGCTACAACCACACCTCTCCCTCAATATCTCTGGTTGTTTTGGATGGCCCCTTTACTCCTAATGTAAGTCTGATTAGCAAGAAATTGTCAGCCTGCATCCATCAACAAAACATGTCAACGATCTATAAAAAACATCATAATATACCCAATCACAGGTCACATATGCATAAACATAAATACCCAAACCCTATACAGTCCACTCCGTGACTCGATCTAGAGTCCATGGAGGTCCATCGATGCCATCGACATCCTCAATCTATCGAGAGTCCTACGCACTCAGGAGAAACCAGTCAATAGCACATGTCTATATATAAACAACATAACATAACATCATAATCCACAATCTCATCATCTGAATCCATAAGCGAAGCAGACAATCATATAATGAATTGGATCACTTGCACTTGTGTCCTCAAAAAATAAATCACATCAGATGTGCGCAAGAGCGGGATGTTCCAACATGATAGATCCAGAGTTAAGATGGATCTACGTTGGTTCTGATGGCGAGCATGAACATGAAATTTTTAAATGATAATCTTTATCTATATGTATATGTTTAAGATGAATAATAAAAAAGTAACAATGTTTAATGATGAATATGTTGAATAATAACAAAATGGAATTGTGAAGATATTGAATAACATATATTCTACGACATCATTGAGAAGTGATATGAGAAACATATTGAATAACTCATATATTACATAGTAATTGATATCAATTTATCTTCTTCCACTTTCTTCCTACACACACCTTCACATTTTTCCATCTTTTTATATCGATCATATGGAAATGGAGGTTGAAAATAGAGACCATGAAAAGCTTTAATTGGAAATATTGCAGTAAAAGTGAGACCTTGAGGAATTTTAGAACTCGCAAGGTTTCTCAAGTTTTATATATCTTAATATTATAATGATTTTAATGTGCAAATATTAATAGATAAATCACACCTAACCAAACAAAGTATAGGACTTAGACTTGTGTGTGTGTGTGTGTGTGTGTGTGTGTGTGTGTGTGTTGAAATTGGTTTTCACTCCATTGTTGCTAAATTTATTTTCCACCAATTCATTTTACTAGATAATTTGCAATATCTCACAGTTGAAATCAATATAGAGGATTATTTTTTTTCATATCATTTCTTCAATTAATTAATGCATTGAATCATTTTTCATAGTGACACTGAAATAAATATAGAGGATTAATTTTATTCATATCATTTTCTCAATTAATTAATGCATCGAATCATTTTTCATAATATGATCATTGAAATCAATACACCCTATTGTTTTATGTTATATCATTGTTAAAATGAATACAACAACTTGATTATGTTAAATCATTTTTCATTGTATCTTCACTTAAACCAATGCATATTTTTTTGCATTATGTCACTATTGAAATCATTGCAACTAATTTCTCTAAACGGTTTATCATTGTGTCATCACTAAAATCAACGCATTGCATTGTTTTGCATTATGTCATTATTGAAATCATAGCAACTATTTGCTCTAAATCATTTTTCATTCTACCATATGTAAAATAAATGCACCTTATTGTTTTGTGTTATATCATTGTTGAAATCATTTAGACTCTCTTATTTCTCTAAATCATTTTTTTAAATATCAACAGTGAAATCAATATGGCCTATTGTTTTTTGTTATATGATTATCAATGAAATCAATGCACCAAATTGTTTTGTGTTATATCATTTTTAAAATGAATACAACTACTCGATTATGGTGAATCATTTTTCATTGTATCATTACTTAAATCAATGCATATTTTTGTTTTTCATTATGTCATTATTGAAATCAATGCAACTAATTTCTCTAAATCCTTTATCATAGTGTCATCACTAAAATCAATGCATTGTACTTTTTTGCATTGTGTCATTATTGAAATCAAAGCAATTAATAAATAAATGTGCCATATTGTTTTGTGTTATATCATTATTGAAATCATTTAGACTCCCTTATTCTCTAAATCATCTTTTTAATATCATTATTAAAATCAATATGCCCTATTGATTTTGTGTTATATCATTATCACTGAAATCAATGCACCCTATTGTTTTGTGTTATATAACTATCACTTAAATCAATGAACCTTATTGTTTCATGTTATATCATTGACTTCTATGTTCTTCCCTACCTTCCTCTTTCAATCTTTGGAAACACACTCTTTTTCTTTCTGAATCCTTTTTTCACTTTCCTTCCCTTTAATCCTCATTCATTATTTGCAGTTGCAGTCTTTTTATTTCATGATCCTTTCTTCATTGATCTTCCCTTTGATCCTTAGTCATTTTTTGTCGTCACAATTTGTCTCTCATTTTTTTGTATCCTCATGTCTCCCCTTTCAATTTAAATGAATTGTTGCATTTGATTCAATGCATGTATTCTAACTCGTTGTCTTTGTCAATTTATTACATCTTCGATATTGTTGTTATTATTCATTTCTAGAATATTTTTAGACATGATTATGTTGAAATTTGAACGATTTACAATTTATATTCATGTACCAAACAAACAGACAAAATCCAAACAAAATCAATAATATAATTCAAAAATAGTTAAGAAGTAATAGTAACATGAATGCCTAACAGAATAGAAATTATGCGATTAAATAAATCTATTGTTACTCTACCACACCCATACAGCCGAAAGTGCCACTACACCAAATTGTTAATAGATTAGGCATCAAATATCTTCACATCAAATACATTCATGGAATGAAATCTGTAGCGATGAAATTGGATTTAAGCATAGACAAATGACAAAGTAGCATACAAAAATGACCTAACTTATGGAGACTTATGAGCTGAAATACCGGTCATGAATATAGAGATACCCATTATGAATTTAAATATATCTTCTCTGCATTGATTTATTTAGCTACAATACAATCTTAAACTCAATATGGAGATATGAGGGAAATATTGAAGAGAAAGTATTAAATAATCCAACATGGATTCTCAGTTGAATAAAATTTATTTAATGTTTTTTATATTCAAACGCCTTTAATTGATCAAGTAAATCATCTATACAAGGAAGAGGGTATCAATTTTTCACTGTGATTTTATTTAAGGCTTGGTAATCGACACACATTCACCATGTGCCATCCTTCTTTGGCACCATCACGATTGGAGAACCACAAGGAGATGAGATGGGCCTGATGAACTCTTGATCCAATAAGCCTTGTACCTGCTTTTTTATCTCTGTCATCTCTACAACTGACATCTTGTACATGCCCACATTAGGAAGAGGAGAATCCAGCTGAAGATATATTTCATGTTGGATTTCCCTCGTAGGAGGTAATCCATCTGGTTCCTGGAAAATATCACCAGACTTAGAAACAATATCAATTAATTATTTCTTATGAGAAGGATCACGTCCTTGGAAAGCGTCGGATGTTCCGACATCATTTTCCCTTACTAACATGAGTACATATCTCTTATTAGTGTTTATGAGTCTCTTCATTTGTCCTACACTAACAAGTGTTGTGTTTACCCTCATGTTGTGGGCTCTAATGAAATATTCCACTCCCCCTTTAGTAAGGTGATATTTGTTCTCATGATGAAAGAAGACTTATTTTCTATCATAAAGATAAGGACTCCCTAGCACTATGCCACATATATCAAGTGATACAACATCCAAATCCACTTCATCCATGAACTTTTACGAAATATCAAATCTGACCCTACACTAGTTGGTGACATTAAGTTCTTCTTTATCACATACCCAACCAAGAGGATAAGGCTTTGGATGTGGTTTAGTTTCAAGACCCGTATTTTTTACAAGTGCGTCAGATATCAAGTTTACTTGGGAACCCGGATCAAATAATGTATCTACCTTAGTGTGCTTGGATACAACTCTTACGTGAAATAATTTATTCCTCTTTCTTTCATCATCATGAGATTCATTATTGGAATTTGAACTAGTGTGAAGGGAATCTTTACCTTGTACTCTAACCGATGTGATCTTTCCTTCGTCTCATGAACCAGAACCTAGATCTTGTTGCACGGTAGAAATGGTCTTTGCATTCCCCTTTCCACCAAACTGTTTTGGTCTCTTCTTTGGATGTAGTTTCCAACAGTGTTGATCATCGTGACCATTCTCCTTGCAAAGAGTGCAAGATGGTTTTCCTTCTTCCCTCTTTATCACATAGAAATGAGTTAAGTGACCTAGAAATGGATTAAGTGACCTAGAAGATGCTTCTAAGGAAGCTACTTGGAGAGTATAAATAAGAGGCAATGGTCTCTTATGAAAAATATCTTTTGTGTATATCTTGAGCATGTATCAAAGATCTATTCTATGAGAGAGGAGATATGGAGGATCTCATGGACGCATCAAAGTTTCAGTAAGTCTGAGATCATGACGGAAAAAGTCTTGGAAGTTCAGAAACCCTAGTTTCTGAGGTATACGCAGGTTGTAGTGAGCCAGGGCGCATACATACGCGGGCTAAATGAGGACAGGGCACGTACAGTGGATGAAGTCATGAAGACTTGTGGTTGAGCTAATGACAGGCTCTTGGAGACTGAAGCAAGTTCCAGATATGCATTCTATGGGCTCATATATTTCATAGAAACTTTTGTATGGTTACATTGTTGTATAGATGGATACTCTTGCTTGTTGTGTAGTGAATTCTTAAGGCATTCTTGGTATGGTTGTTTTGATGTGGTTTGTGTTGGTTGATGAAGTGAGAAACACTCTTATGATTTAGTACTAATATGATTTATATAGTATATTGGTTGCTTATATATGATGAGTAGCATTCATATTGTATGGTTGAGAAGCATGAGTTAGTTTTTGGAGAGCTTGGATGTGTTGTGACTGGTTATGGGTTAGACTGGACAGTGAAAGACAAAAGAGAATGTGATTGAATGTTGCAGAGGATCTGAGTTTATCTTGAAAATAAAACACTATTTGCTCAGATGTGATACGCAAGTTGTAGTACAGACAGGCCACATACATACACGATCTGTACTACTGGTAGGGTGTGTACATATGCATGATGCACTACCGACATGTCGTGTACCTATTGACAGATTGATATATGTTGTGGATTGTTTCCTCATCTCAGTTGGTGCTGAGGGTGTAAGATGAGTCTTGCATTATAGAGCTGGTGTTCTTGTAGAGGTGTACTCTATTTAGTTGTTGTTGATAACCCAAGGATTGTATTCCGTAATAAAAATAAAATTGTACATACACCTTGTCTTCCTTGTGTTCCTTGTGGTGATGACTTGTTGATGATATATGTTGTTGATATATGTTCACATTTAACTGGTTATAAATGACAACAATAAGTAATGAGTAAATAGTGATTTCTAACTAATGAGTTTTGTGAAAGGGAAGTTTTGGGAAAAATATCCCTACACTGTTCACCCCCCCCCCCTCTTAGTGTAGTCGGTGTGTCCAACAATTGGTATCATAGCGGGCCTTCACTATAAACCTTAACAAGATTGGAGGAGATCCATAGACACACAAATGGATGATGAAGTTCCAATCCTTTATGAGGAAAAATTTTCTACTTGGAGAATAGAAATGAGAGTGCATTTGAAAGAGATGGGAGCAGGTATTTGGAAGGCAGCCATTGGTGTATCAGCTTCCTTGAAGAACAAGTCAATGTTTGCAGCTCAAAGGGAAGGAATGAATAATGATGCATTGGCTCTCAAGACTATTCTTAGTGGACTCTCAAGCCCTATCAAAGAGAGCATGGGACAATGCACTTCCACCAAGGATCTATGGCTAAAGCTAGAGGAGACATACCAAAGCAAGAAGGAAGATATTGAAGAAAACTCCATCAAGAAAAATTAAGGCAAAGAATCATGTGATGATCTTGGCAAAGAGGAAGATCTTGTAGACATTTCAAATGAAGGTAAAGAATCTCCACAAACCCTTGATTGCAATAATTCAAAATGTGATGAAGTTGAATTTTTCTGTACAAGTGAAGAAGTAAATATAGAAATAATTTGTGTAGAGTTTGATGGTAGTTATCCTATGGAAAGAATAGAAGAAGAACTATCAGAACTTCAAAATAAAGTTGAAGAGGGTCTATATGAATACAACAATGATCATTATTACATAGACTATAGTTATATTTCCGATAACACTAAAAATTTTCTTAGGAAGAGTCAAAGGAACATCCTGAAGTTAAAGGAAATGATAAAAGAACAAGAAGAGAGTAATAAGACTCAATTAGAAGAAAAGGAAGAAGAGATCACAAGACTAAAGAATGAAAAAGAAGATAAGAAGGTAGATGATGATATTAACAAAATTATTGAAATTATTGTCCATATCAAGACCCAAATTGAAGAATCCAAAAGGGTAGAGGAACTATTGAAGAATCAAGCAAATGAAAAGGAAGAGTCATGTCATAAGCTAGAAGCTCAAGTTGTTGATATTAGAAACAAAGTAGAAAATTCAAAAAAATTCTTGAATAGCTAACAAATATTGAATGAGATCTTGGAAATTCAAAGATCACCAAGTGATAAATCAGGTCTTGGATACAAGGGAGAAGCTACACATGTTGAAGCAAGCACCTCAAAGAAGCATGAGGTATATCCCTCACTCTCAAAAGATGAAAATAATGTTGCAAGTCAACCATCTACACAATGGAAGGAAAGTTTCAAAAGAACAAAGCAAGGAAGACATCAAGAAGCCATCCTTACACCTCAAAGAAGATGGATGCCAAAGAAAAGGTATGAAAGTGTTTTTCATGGTAAATGTTATTCATGTAATGAATATGGTCACAAATATTTGGAATGTAGATCTTATACAAGGAGAGACAATGGAAGATTTCATAGCACCATAAGGTGTTGGAGATGTGATCAAGTAGGACACATTATTGTTCACTGTCACAGCATGAAATGCTACAGCTGTAGTGGATTTGGCCACAAATCCCAAGATTTTTGGAACACAAGAATAAATTCCATGATGAGGACTTCATATAGCATGACTAGAAGAAGGAATGAAGTAAGGAAGGGAGACATCTTTGAAAAAATGGAAGCTCAGAGCTCAAGTTCTGAGAAGCAGGGACACCTTCAAAAGTGGGTGAAGAAGACTGAACAACCAAAGAAGAATGGAATCCTTAAGGGAATCTCAAGTGAGTCATCTACTAAAGAATACGCGGGTGACAGTTGTAACAGTCGCATACATACGTAGGCTGACATTGAATAGGTCGCTTACATACCCGAGTTGTCTGTGCAGCAGGTCGTGTATATGTGGTAAATCCTAGGGAAAAGGGCTATGCACATGGGTTGCAGCTTGATGTGATGGTATAACTCTCTGATGCAGGGTCTGACATAGTTTGTTGTAGCTTTTGACATTGTTTGTTGCAGGTTTTCATGATTACATATTGGATTATGTAAAGTGATGATATAAAATGAAAGGTTATCTTGGATGCATGGCACTAACCCATGAGCATGGATTGAGGCATTTTCTGTTGAAGAACAATGTTGGTTATGACAGTGAAGTTATGGTACCTTGGTTGTGTGATATATCTTGTTGATGCTAGCTAGAGATGTCATTGATCTATTAGAAGAACACTAATAGTACATGTATTGTTGGATTCTTAGTATTTGTTGTAGTGAATGGAGAGTTGAGGTTGATATATTGGGGTACATGGATAGTATATATTTTGGTTTCATTGATATAACATGTTTTGATGCATGCATTTGGCATATAGTTGGATAATATTAGGATGATATATGTGGTGGTGAGTTGATGAGGTGATCATGTTGTACATCATTGATGATTCATAGCTTGATATATAGTTGATGCATGATTAGTACACTTCCTATTACATTGGTAGAGGCACCTACTTATAGTTGATGCATGATTAGTACACTTCTAGTACATTGGTAGAGGCACCTACTAGCAGTTTGATTGTCACATGTTCTGTAGATTTGGCATACATGTATGAGGATTCATCTTGTTGTGGTATTGGTGCATGGTTGATGTACTTTATTGGTACAAGTGGTGACACATGTTGATGTACATGTTTGGTACACTCATATATGGTATATGTTTGGATGATAGTACTTGGATAAAAGTACACCATTGGTAGATGCACATGGTTGGCATGTTGATGGAGGCATATGATTGGTATACTATTGGCACAAGTTTTGGCACATGATGTATTTGTTCATTCATTAACATATATTTTGCTTCATGATGTTTGGTATGGCATGAGTTTGATGCATGGACAGGTCCAAGGATCGTCATATGGAAGCATGTTGTTCATATTGTAGAGAAGATAGGGGGAGACATACCCATAGGGGGATTCATTCTTCTTCCCGTGATTCTAGGAGGAAAGAGCCCTATATTTGGAGAAAGAGCACAGAGGCATAGTTCCATGGGGAGCAATGGTCATAGGGGGGTATGAGCAATGTATCTTCAGCATTACATCAAAGTGATATCCCTTGTTCAAAAAGGGGATAGATTATTCAGAGGAAGATCAAAGGAATTCAGGCAGAGGGAGCATCCCCAAGGAGAGTTCAAGCAGGGGGAGCAACCCAAAGAGGACAATGACCCTTTTCCATTGATGTCAAAGGGGGAGAGATAGTCACATTGATGTGATTGATGATTATTGATGGGGAGAGATAGTCGCATTGATGTGATTGATGACTATTGATGTAGAGCATGCCTTGTCTACATGCTGACATCAATGATTGGTGTTGACATCAATGTTGGTATTTCCATCAATGCCAAAGGGGGAGATTTTTGGATCATGTTGTCATTGATTCTAAAGGTTTAATTAATTGATGTCAAGTGATTTATTGATGCCAAAGGATGATTAATTAATTGATTTCAAAGGATTGATGTCAAGGAATTGGTTGATGCCAAAGGATGATTGAATGATGTCAAAGGTCAAAGGTTTTATGTCAAATGATTGATGTTGATTGATGTATATTGATGAAGTATGTATTGTCCTTGATATGAATGGATTGATGTCAAGTGAAATCATAGTCATATGATGTCATTGATATGATGCATAGATGAATATGGATCAATGAGATGTCATTGATACATGATGCATAGATGAAGATGGATCAATGTGTTTCATTAGTATATGATGCATTGCTGGAATGATGTAAAGATGAATCATTATTTTCTTATCATGGTTGATAAGGTGCACAAATGGATGAACTCCAAAGTGGTACCCTTATGGTGAAATCCATCACGAGAAGACGCTTTGCGGTTGAGTTATCCTAGAAGTATGGTTGGAGAACCCATGCTTATATGTGGAATAATGAGATGAAGATCAATGAAGTTGTTGGTGAAACTATCCTAGATGTATAGTGCTTGTCATGCCATTTCTGGTGGTATGTGGAATGTCACATAACTCCTTATGGTTTGAGAGTTATGGCCCTACGAAGATGAAGGACCCTCATATGTAGGCTTGAAGCCCCAAAAGGTCAAAGTAAAAGATCTTGCAAAGAAGAAATTATTATTTAAATGGTAAAGAAAAGTGACAAAGTCAAGGAGGAATATTTAAATGGAGAAATTTCTAATTATGGAAAGTGGTTAACCTTAAAATGGGTTAAGTGACCTAGAAATGGGTTAAGTGGCCTAGAAATAGGTTAAGTGACCTAGAAATGGGTTAAGTGACCTAGAAGTGGGTTAAGTGACCTAGAATATGCTTCTAAGGAAGCTACTTGGAGAGTATAAATAAGAGGCAAGGGTCTCCTTTGAAAAATATATTTTGTGTATCTCTTGTGTGTATCTCTTGAGCATGTATTGAAGATCTATTATGTGAGAGAGGAAATATGGAGGATCTCATGGAAACATCAAAGTTTCGGTAAGTCTGAGATCATGACGGAAAAAGTCTCGAAAGTTCAGAAACACTAGTTTCTGAGGTATACGTGGGCTGTAGTGAGCCAGGGTGCGTACATACGTGGGTTGAATGAGGACAGGGCGCATACAATGGATGAAGTCATGAAGACTTGTGGTTGAGCTGATGACAGGCTCTTAGAGACTGAAGCAGGTTCCAGATCCGCATTCTATGGGATCAGATCTTCCATATAATTTCTGGTATGGTTACATTGTTGTCTTGATGGATACTCTTTCTTGTTGTGTAGTGAATGCTTAAGGCATTCTTGGTATGGTTGTTGTGATTTGGTTTGTGTTGTTTGATGGAGTGAGCATCACTCTTATGATTCAGTATTGATATGATTACTAGAGAATAATGGTTTCTTATACATGATGAGTAGCATTCATATTGTATGGTTGAGAAGCATGAGTTAGTTGTTGGAGAGCTTGGATGTGTTGTGACTGGTTATGGGTCAGACTGGACAGTGAAAGATAGAAGAGAATGTGATTGAAGGTTGCAGAGGATCTGAGTTGATCTTGAAAAGAAAACCCTAGTTGCTCATATGTGATATGCAAGTTGTAGTATAGATGGGTCACGTACATACGTGAGTTGTACTACTGGTAGGGTGCATACATATGTGTGTTTCACTACCGACAAGTCACGTACCTATTGACAGATTGATATATGTTGAGGATTGTTGCCTAATCTTAATTGGTGTTGAGGGCGTAAGTTGAGTCTTTCATTATAGAGCTGGTGCTCTTGTAGAGTTGTACTATATTCAGTTGTTGTTGATAACCCAAGGATTGTAGTCTGTAATAAAAAGAAAATTGCACATACATCTTGTGTTCCTTGTGTTCCTTGTGGTGATGACTTGTTGATATATGTTGTTGATTTATGTTCAGATTTAACTGGTTATAAATGACAGCAATGAGTAATGAGTAAATGGTGATTGTTAACTAATGAGTTTTGTGAAAGGGAAGTTTTGGGAAAAGAGCCCTACACTGTTCACCCCCCCCCCCCTCTCAATGTAGTCAATGTGTCCAACAATATCTTTGTTTTTTACTTTATTTTTCTATAGGCTACTATGTCCACTATGCGGATTCCAAATATATAGTTTTATTTTTTAATCTATTTTTTTCTTCACATGTATCAAAAATCCTAGAATACATACCTCTTTTATTTATGCTATAATGTTTTGTCATCTTAACCATTTCTAAAATGAGTTATAGGCAGCACTAAAGAGATTGATATCTATGATATAAAAATAAATAAAAAATGATAATGTTAAGACCCTTGTAGCCCACTAACAGAAGACAACATTGTAATTTAATGATATATTGACTTTCATAATTTAAAAAATATATAAAATTAATATTATAAATTTTTACAATTTCGATGAATAAAATTTCTATATTTGGAAAGCTAATTTAATTCCTAAATTTCATCTGTTTACATTGTATTCAAATTCATTGTAAAAGTACCTTGAATAATCCCTCAAAGTTAACAGATTGTTGTTTTTCCATGTTTGCATTGCCACTAACACATCATGAGAGAGCATCATAGCTTGCCCATGCCCAAAATTTATAATTTCTCTTCTACTTTACAAATGTAAAGTATACAAAATATATAATTTATCAATCTATAGCGTATTCTCATATCACAGAGGTTGTTTAAGAAATTATGTATCATATTGTGTGTTCATATTACAAAGTTTGGTTAAGAAATTCTATGCAATAAAATAATAGTTAGTCATAAATGTATGTAATGATACTCATAGAAAAAAAAAAGATGGAGGCTTATGGCTAGTTGCAAAGGGTTTCAATGAAAAAGGTATAAAGTGAAGTTGCAAAGTATTTCATTGAAAAGGGAATAAAGTGAAGGACCAAATCATGCCCAAAAACAAATACATCTCGTCTATAATTTTTTATTTAACGAGTGGGGATCTCATATGTGTGTTGAAACAAAGTTCTTTATACTCCATGGTATTTAGGACACAATTTTTAAAATCCATGCCATTTATGGTTTAGTCATTGGTTGTCTTAACTATGTGCACGCGACATGATCTAAAGGTCCTTGTGACAGTGTTTGTTTTCACATGGGAAGACCCAGGGTTCAATGCTTCAACAGTGCACCAACAAAACCCTAACTACCAGCCCTTTCAGAAACACCTGCAAAATAGGCGAAGTCTCACCCAATGTAGAGGTAGGGGGGGTTACATGAATCAGGTGTCTGTAACCAGGCTGGGACACAGATCTGTGATTACAACACTTCACAGGTTACTTAGGAAAAACATATATTAATTCATTAGATTTATTCACATCGCAGATAAAACCCTAAGTACAGATCAATGTAGTAATAATGACAAAAATACATCGCACTTAGCATCATAAGTCAGATATAACACATTCAAAATATAAAAAGCATTAAAAATTCATGGATCTATCTATCATTCATAACATTCAATGCACTAAGAAAATTCACAGCATAAACATTACAACACAAAGCAAACCATCAACACAATATTTACGTGGTTCACCCCAGTGTGGGGCTATGTCCACCAACGACTTCTTATTCTTTATTAGTCTTCAATATCTTACATCCATCCACTCATGTGCACTAAGTCATAGAGCCAAGCTTTGCATCAGACATGTGATCTGCGCACTAAGCACCAGATCCACCTTCCCAAAATCAGGTCAAGGCACAGAGCCAACTTCTCTCTCAATCATGAAGCCTTACATACATTTTCTATTGCACACAGCAACTTAGAACTACTTGCCTCTTGCACTTAGCTACATACTACATTGCTTGCACTAAGCACACTTCGTTTCTTATACATTACATTCATTTCTATATATACTTTTACATCCCTTACAAAAAGGCCTAATCATGGGTAAACCCATGGGTTGACATCCCAAAACCCTAATGAACCACTTGTTGGGTCCACAGAATAAGTGAGATCCTGCGATCTCAGCTCCACCTGGGTGCTCCATCTTCGACTAGCCTGTAGAAGTACAAAAGTGGTCAAACCCGACCAATGTTCCCTCAAAACTTGGTCGAGGGCCAACAGTGTTCGATGACGCCACTTATGGCAGCCATTCACTACGTAATACCATGTCTATTAATGTGTCTATTGAGGGAGTAAAGTGTGTCTATTAACATGTCTATTGAGGGATTAGCATGCCATGCATGGAAGGCATGCAATGATTATTCATTATGGGATGTATCTTTCCAAAATGTTGTTCATGAATTTGAAACACGGCTTCTTGGATACAAGTTATATGACTGAACATTAACGAGTTTTCCCCTACAGGAAGAAAATATCTTCCTATTTTCACCCTCCAGTCATTACAATCTCTCCTACAAATAACTAAAGACATTGAATTAATTGAAGATCATATACCACCAAATAAACCAGTGGATGATTCCAGAAAGTAGCTAACTATGTATGCATAATGATAAGTGTCTATATAATTAAATGTTATGGAAAAAATTGTCATTACAGTTTACATCCCATATGTGGGATACCACCACGTGGAACTCAACATGGACCACTAGATATGTGTGACTTGTCATATAGCTCTCATGACAACTATCAGTACTCAGGTCTACTCCAAAGAGCTACAGTCGTATCAACAAAATCACCAGATTCAAGTATGCCATCTCAGCAAATAATTTTCCATTCAGTAATGGACAAGTTAAAAATTCCATATGCAACATGTTTACCAATAATTTACCAATCACATGTGTGATTTTATTTTCTTTTTCCTCTTCAGATTTGGAGGTTGAAGCACCACCTTGATGGTTGAATCAAAGACAGATTTCATATTCTGTCAAATAAAACAACACAAATCCATCAGCAAGGATGATTGATATTCATTTGGATTCACTTAGACATACTTCCTTTTCACAATCTTACAGCTGAAAACTGAAAGATGAGACAATCCAGAAAGAACAACAGGAATAAGCACAACGACAAGAATAAAATCCCTATAAAAACTCGTCTTAGGACGGTATTTGATGATTTGGTATCAATGATTCTCTGCCACTACTCAAGTGAAGGACATTCGATCATGGGGCCTCCAAGATCTAGGTTGTTAATTACTATGTTGCTTGCGAGCCTTGTGGTCTAAAGCGTTAACTCTATACATGTCTTTTGGAGAGAGGATGACCCTCCCTCCCACGGGTGGGGGACAGGAAGATATTGGAGGTATCACTGAATTTGAAGTAGTGTCGACCTTCTTCTAGTGATTGTGACATGTTATTGTAGTATTTGTACTTGTGCAAAGTTCACCACAAGATCCCAAAATCTTGTGTAACTATGGAAGAATCTACCACTGTCACCTAAGTAGAGACTTCCCTCATTTTAGTGATGGAAGAGGTCAACCACAAGGGAAGTTTCCCTAGTGACCTCAAGGGATAAAATAGCAAGTTTAGTAGACAAGACTATCTCCCCCTATCTTGATCACAGAATGGTTGGTCTAGGTTAGGGAAATAAAATAGGTTTGAAGATTATTTGATACCTGCCCGGAATAAGAACACTTTGCAACATATATATAACAAATTCCAAGCTAAATTATGCAATGAAGACCTCTTTTATACACTAGACAATTTAGATTGCTATGGTTGTTGTAAATTGCAGTTGTAAACCAGTCTTATAACAACAATAAATAATTTGTAACAACAACAAAAATAAGTGCTCAGAAATACCACAATTGACCATGAAAAATAAGCATACAACCAATAGAACATTATCCAATTGTTAGAGGTAATTGTTGAGTGAGTTAAGCTAGATTTTAATGAGTGTATGCAGCAAACTAATGTTTTTTTAGATGGTTGTAACAAAATTTTATAACAACAACAATAAATATAGTGAGTTTGTTAGGGTTAGAGTTGATGTAGTTAGTAAAATGTTTGAGATTTTTTAGAGAGAGGTTCATCAATCAGTTCACCATAAGAGTGTTTTAAGATTAGTGTCTTTCTAGGGTTATGGAGTCTTCCAATGCAACCAAGCTTGAAGGTTTTTCTAATTGACACCAATAGGTAGGATCTAAACCCTAAGGTGCAAGAACATTTGGGCCTTAGGGTTTAGATCTTGAGGAGAAGGACATCTAAGGTGCAAGCACATTTGGGCCCTAGAAATTGTTCCTCCCTTCTTGTAGTTTCAACCAGGTCAAAGATCAATTATCTAGGGCTAAAATCCTAATATGATAGCACTTTAGGGCTTTAGGGTTATAACCCTAGCAAGTAAAATTAACCAATTCTAGAAAAATATAACCTTGTGAGAGGAAGAGGCACTTATGTTCCTCTCTTAGGGTTTCAATAAACAAGACTTCTTACAAAAAAATAGCAATTTCACCATAAACATTAATAGCTTGAACAAGAATTGCATAAATTTACTTACTTCATCCAAGAAACCAAGAGAATGTAACCCCAATTGTAGAAATATCCATCCAAAATCAGCAAACCATCCATAAAAGATCCTTTCCAACCACAGTGCATGAGAGAGAAGAGCTAGTAACCCAAAAGGGCCGAAAATTTCATAAGTTGTCACCCACAATGGTGAGTGAAATATGATGAAATGAAATAAAGTAGTACTATCATTTTTATATGAGGCTAGCGCTATGACTTTGTCCACATAACATAAGAAGTTTTCAATTCAAGTGGGGTTGACCCCTCATTTAACCTTTACGCCATGTACTAAATGAAAAAAACATCAAAATATCCCACACATGTGAGACATCAATGACTCTTGGGAAAGAAGGAGGCCTCCAAAGGCCATGTGGCACCAATCCAGAGCTATGTGGGAGAAAGTGATGTCTCTCCTCACCAAAAATCATGCCATACATCATTAGTACCCCATGTGTGAATCAAACCCTAGTTGTGTCATACCCTAGAAGGTGATTTCATCACCATAATAGGGCCAACGTCCAGGATCCAGGTGTTGTGTCCAGGCCTTGGGGAGTTACATATAATATTTGCACTATGTCTGACTATATGTTGTTACAATGTCTTTGATCCTGGTGAAAAATAATCCATGGGGTACTTTTCCCAACTTGTGGGGATTTTATCCCATCTTTGTGCCATCGTGATTGAATATGATCCTACCAATCCCATGCGTCCATCATTTAGGGTTCCAAGGGTGTGAGAGACGATGTTTGAGGGTGGTGAGTTAGTGGATGACCCATTTCTCTCCATCACAAGTGACAAGGTCCCACAATAAAGGCACGTCCTGGGTAAAAGCCTAGGACGTCCCTCAAAGAACCATGTCAGGGCCTTCCAAAATGAATCAAAGTATAAAACATGGTTATCCAAATTTCATAAGAAAAATTAGACCTTAAAGTATGCAAAGTAAGTTGTAAATTAATGCATAATCCATATAAGACAATTCACCTCAGTATCCCCTTCAAACATCACACTAGCCCAAGACCCCATGTGAGTTGACAAGTTTAAGTATGGGAGGGCCTTATTCCAACCCTATTAGGTGTGCCACCCAAGTAGAGGGATAGGTCCTGAGAGTGACAGGGAAAGTAAAAACCCTTCAAAAGTAAGTGTGATAGTGATATGGTTTTAGGGCTTACTTCATGGCTCCTAGTGTCATTAAATCCATTTCTATGAGCACCTTTGTGGAGGGTGCGCTTTCTCTTGAGTTATCCCATATTTACGCGTTATTTTTTCCAAACCCCTTTATCAACCATCTTTCTAGTCTTCTTTATCATATTTGCAAGTCCTCTTTTATAAGGTTTAAAAATTTAGCATTGATTTTTGGGACCGGGGTGAGCACTGAATGAGTAGAGCTCAAGTTTGGATTGGATTTTGTTAGTCCTTTTTTGCTATCATTCCTTTCTTTCTTTAGCATCATTTTCTTATTCTTTTATTAGCAGCTACAATCAACCTCTGGGCCTTCAACCCCTCTTCTCATGAGATAATGGACCATGACCCATTGTTGAATTTTAGTACACTATGACATGCTCCAGTATTGAAAGTGTTAAGTATGGTGGGGAATGGAATGTTACCATTGTGAGGGCCTCCAAATATTACCCCTTTTTCCTGGGCAAACAACATGGGACTAGGGCATAGAAGCTGACCACCAAGGTGAAACAAGGAAACTGACACAATTTCCTAAACCAGTGATCCATTATCCAACTTCAACCAAATATCCTCATCCACGTGCTCAACAAATTAAACACAACACTTTGCATGAAAGAAGGAATAACATACATCAAGGTGACAATGGCTTACCATCTCCCATACTCTGGGTTGATTGGATGTGATGAGCCTTGGTTGACCTGTAGTTGTAAAGGTGAATGAGGGGGGCTACTGGGCTACCATCTATGGAAATTCTAATCATCAACATGGTTAGGATCATGCTCTCCATTGTAGGCCATGATACATGATCTCCTCTAGTTACCCCTAGGCATGGGGGGTAACATAACCCCAATTCAACAGGGCAATGAAAAAGTATGTGGTGATCCTCCTTGGAGTCTCTTTCCCTTGTATACATCCATTTTAACTTGGAAATTACTAAATAGAAAATGTTGTTATTATTGTTATCGCGCAATTTGTACTTGTCAAAAGGGAAAGGCTAAAGGAGGTAAAATTGGTGTAACGGGAGGTTGTCCTATCACTGTCACCTTAATAAGACATCACTTTCTATTTAGGGGTCGAAATCCCAGAGGAGACATCCCTGGTGACCTGGAGGTTTGAGAAGGAAAGCGTTGAAGTATCAAGGAAAGTTATCCCCTCTCACAAATCACACCGATTAGAAAGTCCCAAAGTTTTAACAAATGAAGCAATGATATGCTTAAGTGTGCCTACCCAAAGCAAAGCAACAAGAAAACACTATTTTTTGCAAGTACATTTGATGTTAGTGCTTCATAAAACCTTGGACTTATCAATGAAATCAATAAGTTGATAAATGATAAAGAAAACAGAAATATATAACAGCAATGTATATATGATAATGGCTTCACAATCAATGCCTTAAATTAGCTTCAAAATGACCAAAGATGATAATCTAACAATAGCACTATGCTAGCATTTGTCAGACGCTAATGAGGCAATGTAAAAATTAACTTTATCAATTTCTTTTAGGAGCTTTTACTATTGTAATATATGGTTGTATCTTACTTTTGTAACAACATCAAGAAGGTTAGTAGATTAGTCTAATCTAGGGTTAGGAAATGTTAGCAAATAGCTTGGTGTATAAGATATAAGGGTTGTTTTCATCAATCAATCAAGTATGAGGTCTAGATCAGTGTCTTTAGGGATAATGGAGTCACTTTTTGCAGCAACAATCTTGAAGGAATCAAATGATAATGTGTGGGATAAGGACAAGAGGGATGATTGTTGAGGTGTTGGCAACCCAAGGCCTCAATCAACAAGCCCTAGAAGGAAAACAGCTACTAGGAAGTAGGTAACCCTAGGCCCTAGCAGTTTTCCTTCTTCTTTAGCTCAAGCTTGAAGTAAGTAAAGGCTTGATGAAGCAAGTGATGCAAGAGTGCTACAATGGTAGGGCTCTAGCATATGCTTCAAAGGATAGTTTTTTCTAGAAAAATCTAGTAGGTGAAGAGTTATTAAGACAAGGACAATAACATGTGTTTGATCTCCTGGGGTTTTAAGATAGCAACTTCATAATCTTAGTAAAATGAAAAGTAAAATACCATAACCATTCAAAGGAAAGAATAATTGCAGAAATTCACTTACATTCACCAAAAATAATCTAGCCAATAGCCTAGTTGAAGACTTTCCACCAAGAAAATGCCAAAAAATACCAAAACAAGCCCCTCCAAGAGTTGTGCACCACTTAATTTCAGTCAATAAACCCTAAGGGAGACAAATTTCAGACCTCACAAGTGTGAGTGAAAGAATGATGAAAAAACACAAGGGAATAATCCCTTATTTATACAATCCAAATGACCTTTAATTACAAAATTAGGTCAAAAAGGCCGACATGGCCAGTTTACATGAAAAATCCAATTTTACACAAAATTATCCAATAAAACCATAATTTATCTTTTTTTATGGTGACGTCATGCCCCTCCTAGGGTGGTGTTAGCCTCTCTGCTGGAACACTATCCCTCCAAGTGAAATGTTGGGGATCAAAACCCCTCAGGCACTATCACACGTGCCAACCCAAACCGTCCTCAAGCTGCACACCTCAACTAGGTGACGTCAAGGCTTTGAATGATTATGTCAAGGGCCAACATCATGGTGGGATGGAAAGACCCCCCTAGGTCCAAGCCTGTAAGGTTTTCTCTGGTAGAATGTCCTCATCTCTCTTTGGTACAAGCCTCTGGTATATGCCTGCCCCTGGTTGGGGTCTCAACATCCATCTGGTGGGATTTTAACCCTATGGAGGTCTAAGCTAATCATCTCCCCATATGTACCTATCTGTCAGGTGTGGCCCTGCAACAACAACAAGTACACCCTCCATGGGGTCATAAGTCATTGGGATCATAGCAATGTCAATCACATATAATAATCAAGTTACCCAAACACATATATAAAACCCCCCTTTTCCCAGACAAGTGCTCAAAGACATTATGCTATTCTACAAGATAGGTTTGGAGAGGGTCTCAGGACGTCCTATTGGGATAATTATCCATAAGTGTGGGGTGTCCCTAGGTGAATACCAATCTAGGTCATGTAAGTGCATGAGATGGCATGGGGGTGTTTGGGAAAGGGGTGCAGTGATGATAGGGAAATGTAGGGCTTGCTTATGGGTTCCTCTGAAGAGGGTGAGTTGCACCTTATTCTAGATGAAAATGTTTCTTAGCCCATTCAATGCCTTTTTTTCTCTTTGTATTATTGTTTTTTTATTTCAATAGAATAGCTGGGGGACATTGCCCTGGCGTGGTGACCAGTGGTGACAGTGTTACCCACAATCATTTCATAGAGATGAGAAGTTTGGATCATGATGAGACACCCTTTTTCTTGGCTATGCTACCAAGAGCCACTACCCTAGCATGGTGACCAGCTGAATTGTAGTGTCATACCACTACATTCCCCTAGACCTAATAGTTTGGCTCGTGATGAGACCCCCTATCCTCCAACTAGGTCTTGACTTTATTTATTTTATGGGTCCCTCCTTTTTCTTATTGAGAAGCATTTTATTGCTTTCTCGGGGATCCCTAGGTGAAGAATCTTAAGGTTTTCTTCTTTTTGATTTTATCTTTTGCCAGCTACTTTTACCCTCTAGGCCTTTAGCCCCTTCTTCCCACAAAGCAAGGTACAACCCTTAACTAGCTTGGCAAACCCAATGCCCGAACTAATGCAGGGGATAGATGAGTTGGAAGATGATGAAAAGTGATAAGTATGTTGGGAATGGACGATGGCCTTTCATGGACCCACTTAGTGGAAACTCACTCCTAAGGGAACCAACTTGCTAGGGCATTATGTGATTCCCCCCAAGTATGGACAAGTCAAAAGGCATAAATTCCAAGCACACTTCATAAAGCAAAGGAGAATCAAATGCACATATTCAAATGTTTTGAGAATCAAAGTGACACATACCATGATACCCAGACTCATTACCTCATGGAACAATACCCATTGTTTCTTCAGGACTAGGTCGATGGGATGGATGTTGCTGCTACTGACAGGATGGAGGTGTTGAAGAAGAAACATGGGCCCTCCAAGGCCAGGCTCAAGTCAATATGGCTCTTGGTACTTCATGTCTAGGACATGTGGGCCTCGAGACATAATCTCCTTAGTTATCCCTAGGCTAGGGGATAACAATTAACTTCAATGTGTGGACAAAGAAGTACTCCACACTAGCAAACTACAAAAATATTATAGGAGTATGCATCCCATTATAAACTTGGGATTTATTAAGCATGAAGACAAATAACAAAAAAATGTGTAGGGGAAAACCTTTGATCATGATTAAGATAGATCTATGCACACTATTTTTTTAATCCTTCTCTAATTTTATTTGATGTTAATATATTATGCAGTCAAATATCTTGAACAATGGCTTGACTAAATCAATTTTGTGGGATGGTTGTGAAATATAAATATGGATCTTAGTTTGGAAATATCTGTGAGGCAAGCTTTGTTTGGGTTAACCAGAGGAGAGCCTATATGTGAAATTATTGTAAATGTGAGGGGTAAAAAAGATCAAGTTATGGAAAATGTATGCAGAACAAGTCCTTCGGCATGCTATGGATGCCAATAGGTATGAACAACAGGCCCAGGGACCTATTTTGCATGCCAACATGCATCCACAACATGCCTAGGGACCCGATGTGCATGTCGACAGGCATGGACCTACTGTAGATATATGTTGGCATGCACAATAGGTCCCTGGGCATGTTGTGGATGCTTGTTGGCATGCAGAGTAGGCACAGGGACCTATTGTGCATGCCAATTGTAATAACCCCCATACATATAAAATACATCTTAAGTACATTAAGAGAATCAATATTACTAAAATAAGAACTAATTATCATGTGTTGTATAGTGAAACTAGGTGTTGGGAAATCCCCAAAACACCATGGAAAGAAAGAATTTGTCACCTTTGTGACACCAAGAGGATTGAATATGAAAAGCACTTTCTCCTAGAATTCTCTACATATACCCAAATTAGATCCCAATTTCAAGATATTTGTCATAATATTGACCTTCCTAACCTTCTAAGTCGTCAAAACTTTAATGATCTTAGAATGCTTCTCTTAATGTTTTTCAACCCTTGAAATAACATTTTAAAGAAATCCAAGTAATCTCTTGCTTTTCTTAAGGTTCGATAGACCAATTTTGGTCTCAGAGGATGTTAACCACCACCACCACCATCTTTCATAATTCTATTAGGAAGCCATTATAGAGAAACATTAACTTGTGAAAATGAATTCTAATCTAGATTCATTCCAAATTTTATTGAATGTCTCTGAAGAGTATGTGTCAATGTAATATCAAATTATCACATAAAAATAAATTGGTTCAGACATAAAATATATATCTTCCCACAAAGGTTACTAAAATGTTCTAAATTATCTTTAACATTCTAATGGCCTTTAAAAAGAATTCAATAAAGCTTAATAACAAGACAAGGAATCAAAATCTCAAAGGCTCCCTTCTTCAACTTTCGTTTGTAAGAACCACCTATTCCTATTCTTTGAATTCTTGATACCATC
>SNQJ01S0003302.1:141294-161427 GCA_010110895.2 Picea sitchensis | reverse complement strand
CTTGTGAAAATGAATTCTAATCTAGATTCATTCCAAATTTTATTGAATGTCTCTGAAGAGTATGTGTCAATGTAATATCAAATTATCACATAAAAATAAATTGGTTCAGACATAAAATATATATCTTCCCACAAAGGTTACTAAAATGTTCTAAATTATCTTTAACATTCTAATGGCCTTTAAAAAGAATTCAATAAAGCTTAATAACAAGACAAGGAATCAAAATCTCAAAGGATCCCTTCTTCAACTTTCGTTTGTAAGAACCACCTATTCCTATTCTTTGAATTCTTGATACCATATTAATCAAAATCTCAAAGGCTCCCTTCTTCAACTTCCGTTTGTAAGAACCACCTATTCCTATTCTTTGAATTCTTGATACCATGTTAATTACTGTATGACAACATACAACATAGCATCATAACTTAAGCACAAGATTGTGGCATAGAGATGTGAGAGAATTATTATGAAAAAGAATCATAGAGTTACATTGTTGATTTTTCTATATGAGATGATATTGTATATGAATAATATATTTGATCTATCTATTATAATTTAGGGCCTCCATACATATACTTGGGCAAAGTGCCCTTTCGTTAATGGACGTGTCTTTTCCATTCTGTCTTTTCATTAATTATTAATTATTTATATTTATATTTATATTAATAATATTATTCAATAATTAATAAATATATTATGAATTATTAGTCTGGGAGAATGTCTTCCCGATGTTGTCCAAACATCAACACTCCCTCTCAATGAGGGAGACATTCTGCATCATGCCAATCTTGTCTCTGAAGTATACAAACTTTTTTTCCCCTAAACTCGTGACATGTCTCTCTCCCACCTAAATCGAGGAGAAAATTCCCTTTGTAGCTCTCCCTATGAGCCAACTAACTCATGAGATGTCTCTCTCCCACTTGAACCAAGGGAAAAATCCATCTTAGCCAACTGACTCTCTTTGAGATCAAGCTCACTCTCGATCCGCATGTGATATCATCTAGAATATTGAATCTTTATCATTCCTAGTTAAATCAGCATGACTAAGGACAAAGACCACACCGGGGCCATTCACCACAGGTACACCCCTCTAAGTGAATGTGAGTCATATGTTATCTGACACATGGAAAGCACCTCGAGTCCATATCACTCCTTGTCATGATCAAGGAAGGACTACGCCTAAGCCCATTTACCACAAGTATACCCTTGTTATAAATGTATCTTATCTCCCTTGGTCTGCAGCCCAATTTAGGAGAAGATATGTTTGATGCTTACTAGGGCCATTCTCCTGTGTTCATACATGGCATGTAGTTGGTATCTACAAGACTTGATCTAGCTCGTCCTACAATGGGTGGCCAGTCCCTTGGTGCTCATCAAGCTAAGTCATCTTGTACTATACTTGACATATCAAATTTTCCTCATGAAACCAATGTCTCAGCTCACTCATGAATTGTTTCCATACTAGACATCATGTGGAACAAATGTCTAAGACATATCGAGGTTCTCTTATGGAACCAATTTCCCCCAAGAAATATTGAGGTTTCCTCATGAAACCAATGCCTTGGTTCCTTCATCTAACCATCTGAGGCATGTCAATATGAAGTCCACATTCTCTCCTACTAGTCCTTATAGGACCCTCCGGGGAGAATGTCTCCTGATGATGCCTCAAACATCTCTAGGAAACATCAAGGTTCCCTCATGGAACCAATGTCCCCCAAGAAATATCGAGGTTTCCTTGTGAAACCAATGTCTTGGTTCCTTCATCTGACCATCTAAGGCATGTCAAGATGAATTCCACATTCTCTCCTACTAGTTCATACAAGACCCTCTCGGCAGAATGTCTCATGATGTTGCCTCAAACATATCTAGTACACATCGAGGTTCCCTCATGGAACCAATGTCCCCAAAGACATATTAAGGTTTCCTTATGAAACCAATGTCTTGGTTCCTTCATCTGACCATCTAAGGCGCATCAATATGAATTCCACATTCTCCCCTACTAGTCCACGCAGAACCCTTCGGGGAGAATGTCTCACGATGTTGCCTAAAACATCAACACTCCCTCTCAATGAGGGATAAAGTCACACCATGGGATACAAGGACCATTCTTCTAATCAGGTCACTAAATGTGCCATAGAAGAATGTCAGTCTTAGACCTCTTTCTCTAATCAGGTCACCATGTGTGTCATAGAGAGTGGACCATTCATCTTGATCGGGTCACCATCTGTGCCACAGGAGAATGTCAGTCCTGGGATTAAGAGTGGATCAAGTACTACTCCCTCTGGAGTTGGAGGTGACTCCTCCTCTGTCTATGCTCCCTCCAACATTGAAAGTATCTCTTCCTCCTTCTCTGGAGGTAACTCAATATCTTCTCCCTCTAGATGTAGTACCTCCTCCCTCATATATTATATCCATTTACATATGATTTTTCATGTCTTATGTTTATTGGCTTGTATGTTTTATCCAATATTCCACTTACAATCGTCATAATGCATTTCAACATTACTCATTGTCTAGATTTGTGCATTAATCACATGTGAATCAACCTCACTCATCATCACACCGTTTAGAAATGATTTTATAAACATTTATGAGCATAATGGTAAAAGAATAGATCCAACTCAAAGTTATATCTTGGTTTGTATTTATTACAGTGCAATTATCACTTTACACCATACAATAGCCCAAAAAGAAAAAACAAATTGTGACCATTAGTGCGTTTTTTGGACATCCAGCACTGCTCACTGTAGGAAGCAGTTCACTCATGGACAATATTAGGTGTGTTCCACTGCACGCACTTCATCAACCAATCTTGTTCACCAGTTGTTTATCACCATGCACTGCTCACGCTTCAATAGCACAACATCGATATTCATATTGTATTTCTTCAAATGGTTCTTTTGTATTAAAATAACCAACACAAAGAGGCTTCCTACCATTACCACTTATGGTGTGCACAAGCAAAAGTAGATCCCAACATTATAAATGTGCTTTCAATAAGTACACGTAAGAATAATGTCCATCAAACTCATGAATAAAATGGTAGCAATTTCCTTTGACAAATGCAAATGCCCAATATGCAAGATCAGATATTCAAAGACCAAAAACCAAATAATCATAACTCCAATAGTTGTACCTCTTTTTGGTTGTAGATTCCTTTCTCTTCTTGGAATCTATCAATCATGTTGCAATCTTATAGTCTTGAACTCTGCACTTCATCTCTCTTCCACACATTTCTACTAAATGACTTTGAGCAGAGCAGCGGTTGATTCATGGACAGACACCATACTGGAAGCCACTGGACAACCACATGCCTATTTTGAATATGATATCCTAGCATTGTTGGGCTTTCTTCACAACAACCCATCAACTTCTAACATGCAAAAATTATCTTCACATGTTATGGGATTTCTCCTCTGGGAAGTTGCGACTTCAATACCGCATGAATGGTTTTCTCTAATTTGACCACACAAGAAGCTCCTTTCTTACATGGGATCTTCTCTTTTCCACACCAAAGTAACACGAAGAGACTTTKTGTTCGTCCTTCCACGTAGAAATTGCTATGTTGGCCTCTCTTATGCACYGGCTTCTTCTGACAAAATTGTTGCAACAAAAACAGAATTTTATCATAKYGTCTTACTTGGACTCCATTTAAGTGTTTGTTAAGCATCACAAGCATGCCATTGCAAATTTTCAATTGAATTGACACAACAAATCCTAATCTRCAATAGATCGAGCCCCAAATCGCTCACAACATACAACCATCCAGATACAAAATTACGCGCAACTCRATCTTGACTTGATCGACCGACTGAAGGCTAACAAAACAAATAAGTAAATAATATTGCATTGCAACAACAAAAACCAAAACTTGGTTGAAATAATCTCCCACGAAATGCAAGATATCTCTCTCATTTTCATGGGCTCTCTCGTGAGGGAGTCAAGCCCAATCCTTCTCTGATACCATGTTGATTTTTCTATATGAAATGATATTGTATATCAATAATATATATGATCTATATATTACAATTTAGGGCCTCTAGGGGCTCTGTTGGGTTTTGAACCCAAGGTCGGAAGTACATTAGCGAAGGTGGGAATGCACGATCCATACGTCCTCCTACATGAAGTAGTTGGTAGACATCCTACACACTACATCAATGAAGTTAATGCCATTAATTCGAGGTACTCTAGCCTCGATCCACAATTCATATAACACACATAAACAAGGTTTAATGGGAAATCCCAAATGAAAATTTGAGATAATGTTGATTCAATAACTTAGAGAGAGTTAATGAAGTACTCTTTTTTTTGGGGTCTATTTTTCCTAGTTTGATCAATAACATAGGATTTCTAATATCATATTGTCTTCAATAGCGGAAGGATTTCTTATTATTATTATATTGTCTTCACGAGCCTTTTTTTTGTGCAATGATATGATACTTTGTTTATCTATATACTGTCAAGTATACCAAGTATGAGTATGACCAGTATGACAAGTCACCTTCCCCCACACATACTAGTCAAGCACAAGTATATAACTATGTTACTTGTGAGACACATAATCTATCATTACGACAATATTTCCCACATAATTTAAAAAAGAAACACCTTATCAACATTGTCAATGTCATTGGCAACTTCTGTTGCATATTCTTCTATTTAGTTGTCAAATCATAATAGCAATATTGAACCAACAATTAAAGAGTGTATCCCAGAAAACTAGACAACAAGTCTTACCTTACCCATCTTCAAAGAAGGAGAAAATAATAACTAGGAAAACAAAACCATAATTAATCAACTTGATATTTGCCCAATTAATTAATCAATTTGATATTTGGAAACTTTTAGCCCTTCTTTTTAAATATTTTATTTTATCTTATTTTATTTAATTTTCATTATTATTATCTAATTTCTACTTTATTTTTATTTCTTGGTTTAATTTTACCTTTTATCCCCTCTCTAATTATATTCATCCATTTTTTCCATTTTTACCCCTTTCCTCATTTTTAGTCATCTTTTTAGTTCAGTGGATATACAAACTTAACAAATTATATTTCTTTTTTTTTCCACGAAAAAAAAAAGCGTAATTATATTCATTCGAAGAGAACCAAATTACATTTTGTAGGTGCCTTAAGTACAACCCAATCAAGGGTAAAGAATTCATAAAAGTGGAATCCTAAAAGGGCCCAAAAGAAGGTTGAAAAGCCATAATGAAAAATACAATGATTAAAGATGGAAAAGTAAAACAAATAGGCCAAAAAAGGACTAGATACAAAAAACCCTACCACTAAAAAAAACACTGAAAAAGCAATCCCAACAAAAATATGAAAGCCGGATGGACCACGTCAGATCAGTATGAAGCTCTCACATCAGCAGAACCAGATAGTGGTGACACCATTGAAGACCCTCCCCAAACAAAACACCAGCTAAGAGAAGCCCAGAAGTTCCACGCCCTCAAAAATACCTCAAAGTGCCATGGCACCAAACACCACACGCCCAAAGAAAGGACCTCAAAGCTCTAGCCAAAACTCTCGACTGATATGAGGAAAATAAAGTCGATAACAACCACCAAATGGAACCAGATCAGAGCATACATCAACCCCTAAACAAACCAATGAGACCAAAGAGAGGAACCACAAACACAAGAGAGAAAAACAAGTGGGAGATCAAAGCATGTACCCAAATCCACACACAAGACTGGTGGATCCACCACAGGAGGAAACCCACACCCGGATCCACGCACACGATGGTCGATCCACCACTCCACTTTAGGTAAAAATGAGAACACAATCAACAAAATGTAGCACCCACCACTATCCACTGGAAAGAACTGCAAAAACCATTGCGTGCACATATGAATCAAAGGCCCCATTGAAACGGAAAACAGAGGAAAATGATGGGAAAATACCCAATCCAAACCAAACTCCACGACACAACAATAAGAACGAAGGATTTTGTTGTTGCAAACCTGCGCAAGAAGCAAAGATTCGGGTTGTGTCTAGGAGAAACCTAGTTGCAACCCCCTCGAGCAATTGATTTAACAAGTAGAAAAACCATCAACAAATTATATTTCTTAAACTTTGTTTTCAATCTTTTCTTTTAATTTCAAACTTAACTTTAACATTAAATTTTATGCCCAAATGCTCATTTACTATTTTAATCATTTTTCACAACTATTGAAACTCTTTTCTCCACAATGACTAACCTCAATTTGTGATCCTATAAATATCCACCCAAGCACTCTTTTCTATTATTATTTCAGCTTTATTTTTCCTTCAATATGGGTGGAGTGTCCATTGGAAACATCCGACGTTTAAATGTTTTATACACAGTTTATCTCAAGAAAGATCATGAAACATTATGACTAACTGTGAAAACCTACACTCTCATACTGTAGACTATGTTTTTTTTAACCACTAAGCTACCTTGAAAATACCTAATATTTTTATTAGATTGAAATTTTTTAGAATTTATACTTTCCATGAGGGCAATTCCATTCAAATCTACATGCAAAATACTAAAGTTGGCTAGGTATTTGCAAACACCCCGATCCTAACAAATCTAATAGGAATGAGACATAGCATGTCAAAGGAATTTGTGATGTTGGAGCGAGTCATGTGTCCTTGAGGTGGTGAAATGCAAGGTTGATGAGGTCGTGATCACAAGGATATTTTTTTTTGAGTTTGGCATAAGAATATCATTCATCCAAGTTGAGATGATCCAAGGGTCATGGTTGATAACCTAAGATGGAAATGATATATAGCTACGAAAAACAGTTTCAAATGTTATCACCGACCATATATATATGTCGTTGGTGATAACATTTGACAAAAAAATTCGTAGCTCTAATTTATAATGTCTTTGTTAAAACCAACAATCAACGTGATTTTAAAAATGTTATATGTTTAATCACTTATCAAATGTGAACACTGTAAGGTTTTGATCATGTGCATTGACTAACATTCCCAAAACTTACTGACTTAGACATGGAATAGCCTTGATTCTCTTTACAATCTTGACGTTCAATGTAAATTATTCAACTCTTGATCCACATTGGTTGCACCCTTATGGTTTAGATATCATGTTTTAAATGATATGGAAAAGTCTAAGGGTCTAAGTGTTATACCCCATACTATATCTTACATGAAACATTGGTTATCACCTTAAGTAAAAATATTGATCCATATATAGATGTGTTGACTAACATTTAGTGATTGAAGTACTAATCAAGGTGATGAGATCTCCATTTAATCATCAACATTCCATGCTTTGGGAAAATTGTCACATCACTTGCAATTTTCAGGTAAATTATTTCTAAAACCAATGCATTTGGCGAGACCCTAGAACTGTTGATTTTTCAATAAGCAAGGTTTAAGCATGAAGTTCATTCCTTTTTAGCATTTAACTTAAACCATAAACAATTATGTTGCAGCAACCAAGATCACAAGAAAAAACACCATGCACAAGAACACAAGAAGTATCCTAGGAAACCCTTCTCAACAAGAGAAGAAAACCCAGCCAAATCCTTTGCTATATTCTTCAAGAGAAAGACCTTCACCACCAAGAAAACCTAGCACGCAAGAGGGTGCTTACAATTAAGTTACAAACCCTAGAAGACTAGCACCCAAGAGAGGTGCGCACTTTTCCCAAGAAGATGTACTTGCTGAAATTTCCAAACTCACACAAAAGATATGATTCCTCAATGGGAAATTTAACTTTACTTATATTAGACTTTACCTGTCAAAAGAAGTGTCTATTGGAACAATGGGGCCGACCTCTCTATCTCATAATGTAATTAATATTAACCAAATTAATTATTTTTACATTAATTATCAATTACATTAAGGTGGGGCCGACCTGTACCCTTTACATTACAATTAGGGTTACAGGCAGGTCTGACTCTTGAAAAATATTGAAAGGGATCTCATAAACCCACTAGTTCTCAGCCACTAGGAGCACATCTATAGGGATGTCCATATCTCTGGCTCACTGCATTACACAGAAGAACCACTCTCACTAGTGCTCAACCACTAGGATCATGTTCACCTGTGCTCGTCCATAAGAACGTCCACTCAACAGATCTTCTTTCCCATTGCATTACATAGGAGAGTCATTTGGAGTTCATCATATCAACTCTCTACTCAAAGGAGGCTAATACATCATATTCATCTCTGTCTCATGACGATGCACCCATCTCTATGGGAATTCACACATTCACCTTGTGCTCAGCCACAGGCATGTCCAACTCTGCAGATATCCTTTCTCATTGCATTACACAGGAGAATCATCTAGAGTTATTCTCAACTCTCTGTAAGGAGGAGGCCATCTCTACATTCTAGCTCTGTCTCGGATAGGAACCACACACCCCTCTTATGGGCTCTCTCTCGGGTTGTGTTCTCGAGAATGTTTCACGTAGTTGTAATCATCAACACTCCCTCTCATCTAGGGAGGCATTCTCCACCAGGCCAAGTCTCTCACGGAAATATTTGAACTTTGTCTTGGCAAGTGGTTTAGTCAAGATATTTGCAATTTTTTCATGAGTAGGAAGATATTGCACGTGTATTGTCTTCCTCTGCACCATGTATCTGATATAGTGATACTTTATCTCAATGTGTTTTGATCTGTCATGAAACACAGGGTTCTCAGAGATCTTTACACAGCTCTGGTTATCACAATGAATAGTAGTAGGATCCATCTCATGATTGAACAAGTCAGTCAGAAGTTTGTGAAGCCATGTTGCTTTGCATACTACTACACTCAATGCAATGTATTATGCCTCTGTGATGCTCAATGCTACGGAGCTTTGTTTTCTACTACACGGGGAAACCATGGAACCCTAAAGTGAAGAAACAACCGGAGGTGCTTTTTCTATCCACTGCACTTCCTTCCCAATCTTCATTTGCATATCCTTGTAGGCTCAAGTCTACACTGGAGGCATATCTTAGGCCATAACCAATTGTGTCTCGTAAGTATCTCAATACATGTTTTGCAGCTATCCAGTGTGTCTGTCTCAGTTGGTTCATAAATTGGCTAATAACATTCACTACATTGCAAATGTCTGGTTTAGTTTTAACCAGATACATCAATGATCCAATCAACTGTCAATATAAGTGTGGATCTACTTCTCCTGAATTAGTATCACTCATCTTCTTCAAATCCATTACCATTGGAGTGGGCATGGATTTGCATTATGTCAAGCGGAACTTTTTCAGTATCTCCACAGTGTATTTTCCTTGACTCAGAAAAATCTGATATGTCCTCTACCATACTTCTAGTCCCAAGAAGTAGTGCATCAAGCCCAAGTCCTTCATTTCAAATTTAGCATTCAATGCTCGTTTTCACTCAGCAATGAGTCTCTTTGAATCGGTGAGAAAAATATCGTCCACATATAGGACCAAAATCAAACACTCATTTCCATCAATGTGATAATATAAGTTTGGATTGGAAACACTTTTGTTGAAGCCCAAACTCAATAGAAATCCATCCACTTTCTCGTACCAAGCACGTGGTGCTTGTTTTAGACCATATAGGGATTTCTTTAACCTATATGCATGAGATTTTTTGTTGTGTACAATGAATCCTCTTGGTTGCTCGATATAAACTTCTTCCTCAATTTCACCATTGAGAAAGGTTGTCTTTACATCCATCTGGTGTAGCTTCCAACCCATGGAAGCAACTAGTGCTATGATAGAACGGATGGAGGTGTATCAGGATACTAGAGAAAAAATTATCGTCATAGTCAACTCCCTCTACTTGTGAGAACCCTCTGGCCACAAATATTAATTTGTATTTTTCGATGCTTCCATCAGATACATGCTTGATTTTATAAATTCATTTGGAAGTCACTACAGACTTTCCCTCTGGTCTTGGAACAACATCCCATACATCATTTTTTAATATAGATTAGTATTCTTCATTCATGGAATCTTACCATACTTGTTCACCTGAAGCTTCTCCATGGCAAGATGGCTTTGATTCAATGATGTGGGTCATGGATGAAATGTAGCTTGAGAATCTCTTCGGTCTCTTTCTCTCTCTAGTTGTTCCATGAGGAGCTTTATGTCCTTCTTCTTCTTGTAGAGTTTGTTGGGCCCAAGAAATAATTTTATGTCCAACTGGTTCGAATGGAACAATTGAATCAACTCAAGCTATTGGATCAACTAGAATAATGTATGTCTCCCTCTGAATTGTTGAAGGCAAAGAAGACATTGTCTCACTATCAATTTCTATCTGAGCTTCTTTGGATCTTTGGAAGGCTACTTCTTCTTCAAAATTAACATCTCTGCTTACTTCAATTTGTCTCTGACCAGGAATGTAGATTCGATATGCTTTTGAGGATTCACTGTATCCTAGAAATGTTCCCTTTCTTCCTTAAGGTTCTAGCTTGGATCTCTTCTCTTTGGGAACATGAAAATATATTAGACATCTAAATATTTTGAAGTGTCCAATCTCAGGCTTCACTCTGGTGAAGGCTTCTTCTGGAGTAATGTTCTTAAGGATCTGATGAGGACTTTTGTTTTGAACATACATTGTTTTCATGCATGCTTCATCCCACAGAGTCATAGGTAGACTTTGATCATGTATCATTTCTTTGGTTGCCTCAATGATAGTTATGTTTTTCATTTCAGCAACCCCATTTTGTTGAGGGTTTTAAGAAACTGTGAACTCCCTCTTTATCCCCGCTTCAATACAAAAACTGTTGAATTATTTTGAGGTGTATTCTCCACCATTATCTGATCTTAATACTTTGATTTTTCTTCCGATCTGGTTCTCAACTTGAGCTTTGAATTCTTGAAATTTTGCAAGGACTCCATCCTTGTTCTTCAGAAAGTAAATCCAAGTTTTCTGGGAATGATCATCTATGAAGAGTACATAGTATAGGTACCCATTCAAAGATGCAATAGCCATTGGCCCACACACATCTAAATGTATCAAGTCCAAGATTTCCTTGGATCTATTGTCATTTCTTGAGAAAGATCCTTTAATATTTTTTCCAAGGGAACAACCTTTGCAAAAACCTTTATGTTGAATCTATATTTCCGGTAGACCTATTACCATTTTCCCTAGAGTTGGGAGAGCTCTATAATGAATGTGAGTAAGTATTCTATGCCATAGCTCACTCAAGATGATAGTGTCATGTAGTAGGGCTTGGACTAGTTTGATGGTTATTATGTACAAGTTGTTTTCTCGGATGCCAATTACCTTGGCAGAACTTGTATGAGAGTCTTTGTTCCATGCATGGACTCTTCCTTCTGAGAATGTAATTTTGTATCCCTTGTCTTCCAAGGTAGAAATAGAGACAAGGTTCCTCTTCATTTCGGGTACATATAGTACTTATTTTAATTGAAGTTTCATATCTAAGTCTAGTTGGAAGGTAGAAGTTCCAACTCCTCTCACATTATATCTAGCATCATCTCCAAGGACAACATGTAGATGTGTCTCTTTCTCAACGAAATGTGTTAGTTGATTTCCAAGACCGGTCATGTGCCTAGAGGCACCACTATCAATTAACCAAGTATTATCATTGGTAGGGACCATACATGAGAGTGTTGAGATGTTGATGTCTTCATTTCTTTAAGGTCTTGTCTTCCTGGAACTGAGTTTTCTTGAATCATCAAGCTTGCCTCCCATTGTGATTTTGCTCATTTTTTTATTCTTCACAAACCCTTGTCAACTAGGCAAGAAAACGTGACGGCTAGGCTAGGCTAGCGCTTTTAGGTTTTGTTGGGATTATGACTGCCAACAATAAGACTTTGAAGGATATGATATCCCTGGTAATATGAATAGCTCCTTCAAGGAGTTGCAGAAGCACAATTCTGAAATTTTTTGTAGAAATCAACGAAACCCTAGGGCCAAAAAGTCAAAATGCACGAAATTGTAGTTTGAGACTTGTTGGAGGTGAACTGAAGGAGGTCGTACACACATGTTCCCTTTTTATCCCCAACTTCCAAGTGTCAAGTGTTGAAAACCCCCCTAAAGGTAGGTCGTACGAAATTTCTTAAAATCCTAGGAGGGTTGTACAGTTTCTGCAGGAGAGAGAGGATGGTTGAAAGTTGTTTGTGCAATGGGTTCTTCAAGACCTATGCTCTGACACCATGTTGATTTTTCAATAATAAATGTTTAAGCATGAATTTCATTCCTTTTTTAGCATTTAACTTAAACCATAAACAATTATGTTGCAGCAACCAAGATCACAAGAAGAAACACCATGCACAAGAACACAAGAAGTATCATGGGAAACCCTTCTCAACAAGGGAAGAAAACCTAGCCAAATCCTTTGCTATATTCTTCAAGAGAAAGAACTTCACCACCAAGAAAACCTAGCACACAAGAGGGTGCTTACAAACCCTAGAAGACTAGCACCCAAGAGAGGTGCACACTTTTCCCAAGAAGATGTACATGCTGAAATTTCCAAACTCACACAAAAGATATGATTCCTCAATGGGGAATTTACCTTTACTTATATTAGACTTGACATGTCAACATAAGTGTTTGTTGGCACAAAATTTCCGACCTCTCTATCTCATAATATAATTAATATTAACATGATTAATTATATTTTTCATTAATTATCAATTACATTAAGGTGGGGCCAACCTGTACCCTTTACATTACAATTAGGGTTATAGGCAGGTCTAAATCTTGAACAATATAGCAAGGGATCTCACACACCCACTAGTGCCCAGCCACTAGGGGCACATCCATATGGATTTCCATATCTATGGCTCACTACATTACACAGAAGAACCACTCTCACTAGTGCTCAGCCACTAGGATCATGTTCACGTCCACTGAACAAATCTTCTTTCCCAGTGCATTACATAGGAGAGTCATTTGGAGTTAATCATACAAACTCTATGCTCAGAGGAGGCTAATACATCATCTTCATCTTTGTCCCATGACGATGCACCCAACTCTATGGGAATTCACGCATTCACCTTGTGCTCAGCCACATGCACGTCCAACTCTGCAGATCTCCTTTCTCACTGCGTTACACAGGAGAATCATCTGGAGTTCTTCTAAACTCTTTGTAAGGAGGAGACCATCTCTACATTCCAGATGTCTCAGATAAGAACCACACACCCCTCTCAGGGGCTCTCTCTCAGGTTGTGTCCTGGAGAATGTTTCACGTAGATGTAATCATCAACAAGAACTTCTCCCACAAGCTATAAATTGGGTCCATGGAGCCTAAATATGAAGCATCCTAGTGCTTTTGTTCTCTCCATGTCGTGCATTTATTGGTAAGTTTCATGGAATAAATGTTATTGTTATCTGAATTTTTTCTTCAATAATCAAACTTTGGTTGAGATGTTGTAAATTTGTGGTAGATAAGTCAATCATCATTGCTTTCTACCCTATTTATTTATATATACAATTTTTGTGTTTGCTTGCATATGGTGGTTGAAGTTTGTGCTTATAGTTCCCTTTTAGTATTTTTCCACCTCTATACTTGCTAAGGGTTCTATAATAAATGGTAGTCATGTTGATGTTAGTTTCAAGAGACAGGAAATTTCGCACAAGTCTAGTGTCAAACATGTGGAAGTCGTCCAAAAATAACTTTTCTTATCTTTGTAATTCACTTTAAATAAAGATAATTATTAAAGTCAATAGACTTTTATAATGATTTTATTAATGTCTAATAAAATTTGAAGTATTTTACATTAGTGATTTAGATATAATCTCCACCATTGATTGGGATTTAATCTCAACCATCAATCTCATTGAGAGATTAGGGTTATGGATACTTGGTCATCAACTCAAATTTATAAAAGAAAGACAAAGTGAAAGAAGATACAGAGTGACTCTCATTGCGTTGAGACACAGAGAAAGAAAAGAAGTATTTTCTCTCGATTCAAAGGAGGAGAGAACAATCAGTAGGAGTAATTGGAAGAAGAACTCAACAACCACAAATTTGTGGAGGTCGTACTATTCAACAGGGAGGCAGAGGTTGAACGATTTATGGGGTTGTACGACCACAAGGAGGTTGTACATCAATAGATTTGAGTTCTGGCACCCAAAATAGGCTACAGGTAGGTCATACAGGTAGTGGGTAGCATATTTGGGTAGATCAAGAAGCGGAGGAAGTAGATCGAGCAACAAAGGCAACAGATTGGGTAGCAGGGGCACTAGATTGGGTGGCCATACAAAGAGATTTTTAAGCTAAGATTATGGCAAGGCAAGAATATCCAATTTTTATTGTAATTTGATTATTTTCTCAGTGGGATATTTTCCCAGTTCGAGATCCCTTGCAAGCTTTGAGTAATTCTAATGAAAAAATAATATTTGAAGGGAAAAAATTGTGTGTGTGCTTCCGTTGTTTAATTTCCAGTTAATTTCCAACTAGTGTGTAATTATTCTATCGTCTGAATTTTTTGTTTAAAATTTAGCAAGTAATTTTTTCTTGAGATCGTAAGAAGTAATCTTCCCATGGTTAAAATTCTAGCACGGTATCATAGCAACGTCTTTGATTAATATTTCCAAGTACCAACAGTCATATCTAGTACAAATCTGGGGTTACAACAACAAATTTATTAGATCTGAGTGACCAAAAGACAGTTCTAGTACAGATCTGGGATTACAACAATAGATCTATTAGATCTGAGTGACCAACAATCAGATATAGTACATATATGGGGTTACATCAACAAATCTATTAGATATGAGTGACCAGCAGTCGGACCTAGTATAGATCTAGGCTTACAACAACAAATCTATTATATCTCAGTGACCAATAGTCAGATATGGTACAAATATGTGGTTACAGTAGCAAATATATTAAATCTAAGTGAACAATATTCAAATACAGTTTATATTCGGGGTTTACAACAACAGATCTATTAGATTTGAAGTCCAGCAGTTGGGTTTTATTGGTGCTTAAAGGAATAAGCACATTTTCATGACAGTTTGTTTAGATCTGGGAAGATAGAAGAAACAAGTCTTAGGTTTGTTGATAGATTGGATGGAGCCTTAAACTTCCTACCCTGGAAAGCAAGGGATATTTTTCTTTTGAAGGAAAATGATCGTTGGGATATTGTTGACAAAGTAGTTCATTCACTGATAGATCCACAACAATTGGTAACTCACGAGAAGGAGGATATCAGAGCCATGCGGGTGATCTTGTGTTAAGCCCTAGAAAAATCCCCATGTTATGTATAAAACCCCTTATTAAGCCCTAAATATTGAATTATTGCATTTCTAGTGTTATATTTGTATGTCGTCTAGAACCTTGCATTTCACCCTTTCATTATAATTGTACCCTTTGTCTCCTATATATATATTGTTGGTATAAGGGAAGACCCAGGGTTCAATGCTACAACAACGCACCAACAAAACCCTAACTACCGGCCCTTTCGGCAACACCTGCGAAGCAGATGCAGTCTCACCCAAGGTAGAAGCAAGGGTGGTTGCAGGACTCGAGTGTCTGCAACCTTAGCTAGGACATAGATCTGTGATTGTAACACCTTAACAGAGCACTTAGTTATTACAATTCATTAATATTTAGCTTTAGTTCACAACGCAACTAAACCCTAACAACAGATCAACATAGTATTCACATAGATATAATAGATTCAAGCACTAAGAATACAAATAGAGATCAGATCTAGCATTCATTCACATTATTTAGCACTAAACTTATCATATCAGATTCATCTATCATCTAACATCGCACTAAGCATTGAATCACATAAACAAAAGAACAACCAAAAGCACAAAGCATTCACAACACAGGATATACGTGGTTCACCCCCACCCTGAGGCTACGTCCACCAACTCTTTGTCTTCTTTATTAGCTTCTTTCAATATTATTACATGCACAAAGCCTCAAAATCTACTCCGCAGAGGACAGGAGATCTGTGCACCTCGCTAGATCTTCCTTCCTTGAGTTATAGCACAAATCCTTCCACAATCTCTTACAATCACTTGCACTTAGCTCTGCAAGACTCACAAAGTATGCACTAAGCAATTAGCACTCGGCACTTAGCACACTTGCAACAGACTATTCACTACTAGTCACTATTCACTACTCACTATTCCTTACATCGCCTAGACTTCTATTTATACATTACAAAATAGGCCTAAGCATGGGTAAACCCATGGGCCAACATCCCCATACCCATTACATAATCCTAAAACCCAAAAAGGCTATAAAAAGGGACCGAGATCTCGTGATCTCCGCTTTGTCTTGCACTCTGCCTTCGATAGCCTATCAAAGTCCCAAAAATAGGTCAAACATGACCAAGGATCCTCAAAACTTGGTCAAGGTACAACAAGCCCCCAACACTCACCTATGACTTGTCTCGAGTCACTTTGATCTGGGTAATTCTGCCTCAAAAGCCTCGATCTTGTTTCGATCTGCTTTGACTTGTTGTTGTGCCATGGCCTTCTTCTCAGCGAACTCTTGGATAACAACTTCATTGACAAGTCCCTCTAAGCGTTGTTCAGCTGTAGTGACGACTTGCTCCAGTTCTGCTCCTCAGCCTTTGATAAATGAGAACAGTTGGAAAGCCTCATCCTGTATAGGTTGGAGCCTCTAAGTCACTTCCATGACTTTGCTCTGAATGGTGTGGACCTATTGTTGAGCAGTGTGTTGCTCTTGGGATCACTTCATCCTTTCAACAGCTGATAGGGGCTTCAACTGCGCATGTATTGTTTATGCTTGTTGCTTCACCTCCTAGAGTTGTGACTCCAGTACCTTTAGTTCTATATTCTCAATGAGTCGCTCATAAGTCTGGGCACTGTGATCACTTAGTTGTTTACATTCCATGGAAAGGGCCTTTATTCTCTCAACTATGCTTGGAGCAGTTGCATATCTTTGGTCCCTCACATCCTGCGGGGTGTTGGGAACTGTGCGGAGCTCTAAGTCTGCTATTCTTTGTTGTAGTTGTTGGATAGCTTATGTGAGTTGTTCTACTCGATTCTTGACTCGGTCTTCTTCCTTTGGCTCTAAGCTTGTCACAGAGCGAAGTGCTATGTTGATTGCTTCTTTCACTTTGAGTTGTTCTCCGAGCAACTATTCTTTTTCTTGTTGAATCTTTGTCCTCTCCTCTTAAAACTTTGTTTGGAGAGAAACATTCTCCTGCTCTGCAACTCGACATTATTCTATGACTACTTCTTACACTTGCTTCAAGGCCTGGGTGGTTTTTTTTGTTTCTTCCTGTGCGCGACGAAGGTGATCTTCAGTCGCATCAGCTAGTCGACGGAGTTGGGTTGGCTCATCTCCCAACTCTGGTTCTTCTGACGGTAGGGGCGTAGTGGACACTACGCGACTGGACTGAATAGCCTATTGTACCCCTCGGAGCTCAACCTCGATTATGTCATACAAATCCTCCTCCTTAGATTCATGTTTCTGCAAGATTTCCTGTGAGGTGTCGTTTACAACTACGATGATGAAGTCAAATTCATCGACAGTGAGCACAGTCTGCATATTGGTCAAGGTGGCTCTGGATTTCTTTCGGGAAGAGGGTTTCAGGGAAGAAACCTTCCTCTTCTTCAAGGGATCATCCTTATCTCTAGGCAGTGTTACTTCACCTTGCTTCTGCTCATCTTATTTTCCATTTATCTCTTCTACTTCATCATCATCCCCTAGGCCAGGTGATACTGAAGCAGTTTTTTCTGATGCACTGCTTAAGTCTTGGACTTCTGCAGTCTTCTTCCTTCTACTGGTTCAGGGTGTGTCATGTTCTTTGTGAGTGGTCTCCGAGTTGTCAAGTTTGAGGTCAGACATCTATCCAGGTTTAGCAGGGATAAGGAGGTCTGCTGACCAGTCCTTATTTATCTCCTCGGGGTCCTCTTCTGTGAGCTTGTAGTATGACTGAAGCTCCTCCTTATGCTCGTCTGCTTGTGCAGTGATATACATGAAGTGTCAATCTGCACGAAACTTCATGAGGGGTAGGAACCTCTATAGGGTGTTTGGCATCATGCGAGATCCAGCTTCGATAGAGCTCTTCAGTTGGAGATAATATGTGTGAAAGACTGTGTTTGACTACCACTATTTTCCCATATAGCTCGAGTACCAGAGCGTGATGAACTTCGCAACAAGCGGTTTGAGTGGCTCAATGTCCAAGAAGGTCACACCTTTCGGCATCTCCCAAGAAATAAATGCGATGAGAATTAGGAGCCAGCTAAAGTGGAACTTGTAGCCCTAATCCTGTGCTTCGCAGTAGTCTAATTCTAGTTGATTAACTAGGTACTTCGCCCAGTTCATCTGTAGGCCTTCCATGCATTTCCCTGCGAGGTCAACGAAAAACCCTATGACCTGCGTGGGTCTATTCTTCCTTACTAGATTTCCTGCAATTAATTGGCGTGCTAAGCGCACTGTGCCATTCTGGATGGAAGCTACCTTGTAGCCGCATGTCCCCTTCTCAACATTGTCGTAGGTATCCTTGATCTTCTGTGCTAATGCGCGATCTGTGGCTTTCCCCAGATAGAAGTCCTTCGGGTTGGGTCCTTGCATACTTAATTTGGTGATCCTATGGATCAACGTCAAATCGATTGTGATACATCGGTCTAGCCATAAGTAGCTACCATGGTAACATGAGAGAAGGAGCTTAACACAGGCGTTAACCTCCCGGTGCCTTCCAAAGTGCGGTATTTTCATTACATTCAACATGGTGGACTACGTGAGGTTCATCGTCCACAGCTGGGGGATTATTTTCAAGTTCTTTCCCTTTGTCCTGGTCAAGTATTTATATGGGGCAAGCATATTATGGTTCTTGCGGTCTCCTAGGTTGAATTCGTTGAACTTCACGTTGTGATCTTGTCCTGCTACGCTCTAACTGTGCATATCCCCTTCAAGAGGTACGCAATAACCATGGTGTAATCAAAATCTCTTGGCACACTATCGCGACTCACTGCGTCGGCCAAAGGAGGGATGTAGTTGGGTAAGATGGTCGGTATTAGCTTCGCATTTTCTAGGTCATCTTTGTGCTTGGTTCTCTTTTCTGTGACAACTCAGGATGGTCCGGATCCGTGAGCGGTCGACGAAGAGGATTGTACTCCTCTCATTGATGATGCGTGTACACCCACAAACATAGACATTACTCTTTCAATCATGATGTCGATGAGTACCTCCTTCACAGACTCTTCGACTGCACTAAGTTCTTCGGACATACACGCTTGTGGTTGAATATCTCAAGTTTGAAGAGTAACTACTCAATGCAACGGGATGGATGGTGATCGCTCGATGATCACTACGCAAAGTCAACTGATATATGGGCTCAAATAATCATGCTTGGAAAAATTATTCTCGGTACAAGGCTTGAATGAATAAGTAGATAACTAGGCAATGAATCTCTCCAACGGGCGAGAAACCCTCATTAATTCAGTTATGCCCGTTACGGTGCGGTCCCAACGGTCTGATGGTGAGCCTTCTGACCACAAATGTCATTATACCCATTCGGGATGTCAGTCTAACAGTTATACTGTTTCCAACGGCTATATTTATTTTCCATGGTGAAGTGCCATGTGGCATTGTTCTGCTATCCCGACAAGTTCCAGTTTTGCAAATTTTCCTTCTGCGAAGTTCCCTCTGGACCCTTCTGTAACTTTTCGATCTTTGATCTCTTCTTACTTAGTTTTCTAGCCTTCTTTCCAGTGAGATTCATCTCGGTATTCCTCTTTCCATTCTGATTCTTATCTCTTCTTGGCATAGTAACTTTGCGTTGTTGAGATTCTATCCTAGGATTCAGGGGCAATACTTCTTCTCTATTAGGGGTGGGTGCTTCAGTCTTCTATGAGTCTTCTTGTGTTCTTTCAACTTTGACATCCAAGTTTTTGGTTCTAAATAGCTTCGATCTGTCCTCTTGTTCTTCAATCAAGTGTGTGATCCTCCTAGTCATGAAATCTTTTAATTATTTCTTCTTCTGCTATAAGACTTCTTCTTCTTTCTTTCTCGCCTGATCCCTTTCAATCCAAGGTTTTCCTAGTAATATAGCAAATGGGGCATTGCTCTCAATAAATTTAACAACCTCGAAATATTCTTCTGTCAAAGTTCCATGAGCACTCATAGATATCTGGGTAAGTCTTCCACATAGGGTTATCAACTTTCCTCTAAATAATCCTATTCCCCCCAATGAAGGAATCATAGCAGGCTTTCCTAAAGTTTCCCAAGTTCTTTCTATCATCATATTCACCTGT
>SNQJ01S0003302.1:117826-136530 GCA_010110895.2 Picea sitchensis | reverse complement strand
TAGGAAGCTCTGAATATTAAGTCCAGATCATCAACAACTTCTAGTGCAAGAGTTCAACCTTCAAGTGAGGAGGATAGATCAACCCCTTCTAGTTTTGTCGGGAGACCTCGATGGTTCATGAAAATGTTGAGGGATGCTAAGGAGAATGTTGAGGCTCATAGTAGTACATTCAGGGAGAGTAGGCCTATGAATAAGTTTCCAAACTATATGGCATTGTTGAATTACATCATTAATTCTGAGGCTTCCTGTTTTGAAGAAGCAATAGACCAACATGTTTGGAGGAATGCCATGGTGAAGGATTATGTGTGGGACATAGTTCTAATATTGGAGGGAAATATAGTTGCAAGTGTATATTCAAGAATTTCCTTCCTTGCTAAGAGGGGGTGTTGATGTTTGTAGAATCAGATAGGAACTTCTACACAAGTCTAGGGTCAGATGTGTAGAAATCGTCCAAAAACTTAAAAGGACCTTTCTTATCTTTGTAATTCACTTTGATTAAAGATAATTATTAAAGTGAATAGACTTTTATATTGATTTGATTAATGTATAATAAAATGTAAAGTATTTACATTAGTCATTTAGATATAATCTCCATCATCGATTGAGATTTAATCTAAATGACTCACAGTGTGTTGAGACACAAAGAGAGAAAAGAAGGAATTTTTCTCAGTCTGAAGGAGGAGAGAACAAGAAGTCGCAACAAGTGGAAGAAAAACCCAATAGTATGAAATTTGTGGAGGTCATACTATCTAGCAGGGAGGCAAATGCCATACAATTTTTGGGATCGTATAGCCATGGGAAGGTCGTACAATAGCATATCTATGTTAGGGAATCCAAGACAAGTTGTGGGAAGGCGGTATAGGATGCAGGTAGTGGATCTGAGAAAATCGAGTGGAGTCAGTAGATCGGGCTATAGGAGCACCATATCAGGTAATCATACAGACAATTTCTTCAACTGAGTTTCTGGCAAGGTTGAAACAACCATTTTTGTTGTAATTTGATTATTTTCTCAATGGGATATTTTCCCAGTTTGGGAGCCCTTATAATCTTTGAGTAATTCTAATGAAAATTTGATATTTTAAGGGAAGGAATCTTTTGTGTGCCCCCATTGTTTAATTTCCAATTAATTTCTATCCAGTGTGTAATTAGTCTATGGTCTGAATTTTCTATTTAAAATTTTGCAAGTCATTTTTGCTTGAGATCATAAGGAAGTAATTTTCCCAGGGTTGAAATTTTGACAATTCCTAGCCACAAGAAAGAGTTATAATCTCTTATGATTTATTGCCTTGTGCTTAGTCAAATTATTATGATGTCCCTCTTCTTATGCTTTCCACTCCTCATTCTACACTTTTACATAGCAATGGTGCCATTACCGTAAGCATTTTTTGTACTACTACTTTCTATTCTATCAATTGGGTACAATTTGACCTACTAAAAATGTTTATTTAATTCATATAATATATGTATTTCATACATACTAATACTAACACAAAAAATACATATTAAAAATTTGTCTTTGGGAAATATAGTCTAGGGCCTTCTGGCTATAAGATTTTTCAAATGTTTATCAGTTCATTTTGACATAAAACCCGTTGCATTATTTAAAGGCCATGGAGATAAAAATAATCATTTGTAATCTCCTCATCTTCAACATCCCATATAAGTATGACATAGTGATCTACAATTTTCTCAACTTCCACTAGAATACCATTTCTCTCAATTTCCACTAGAACACCATTTCGCTAGAGGACTTTGATTGGATTAGGGAATTTGTATAATGTCAAGAGGGAATGAAGATCCATCTCATCCAATAACATATGGGTATTTGGAAGGTTGATGTTTTTTGGGTTGTATTGATTCACAAAGAAGCGATGTGAATCCATGCATTCCTCATTCTTCCAATCAATGCCCTCATTTACTCCATTGTTTAGTCCTAGCTTATTCACTAGGCATTATGCATGCCAATAGGCATGCACAACACACCCTTGGGCCTATTGTGGATCCTTGTTGGTCTTTTTGTGCATTCCAACAAGCACCCACATGGAAAGTTCACTTTTAGAGAGGAGGATATTGTGCATTGATAAAATCCATGTTTTTGTAGAAGTTTTGTCTATGTTATCCTCCTTTTGTTTATGGATGTAGATCCTTAAGACACCAAAAAAAGTCATGTTTTATGTCAACTTCAAAGTGATTATTCTCTCATATTTGATTCTTCTTAATGAATGAACTGTTGGAGTGTTTAAGCTCATACATTCTCACTCAGTTATGCTTGAAAACAATCTTGAAAGTGTTTAGTTCTTGGTTCATGATATATATGATTATGATAGGTCAATCATTGGTAAAACAAGGGGAATAACTTGCCCTTTTGATCAGAAATGATTTGCATCTCACTTCTTAAATCTAGATGTTAAGGTTTCCTGGGCTTACATTTTCATATCTAAATCCATTTACAGTGATATGTGGCATGAAAACCTTTAATTTTTCACCTAAAACAAACACTGAATTTATACTTCTAGAGGCATGTTATTAACTAATTTACAATTTCATGTTATGCTCTATGCATGTTAGGGTTTTTTATTCTTTTTTCAAATCTAAAAATTCCTGTTATTGTAAAATAGGACTTACAATTTCTTATAATTCCCATTTTATTTTAGAGGGTGCAACAAATCTGATATTGAAGTCGAAGTGTCACGTGATTAGGTTCACATGATATTTTTCCTTATTGGCAAGTTCTTGGAGCAAGATATAAATTTTGATTGGAACTGTGTTGTGGTTTCAAGATACATATTTGACAATCTACTTTACAATTATATGTATATTTCCTATTTTTCACAAATTTTGTTTTCTTGTATATTTTCTAGACAAATGTTCCCATTGTTGTCACACTTACTTATACTGAGAGGGGGGGGGTGAATCAATATAGTACTATTTTTCCTTTTCTTACATTTTTTATCAACTTATTACTTCATCAATGATAAGCAGTTAATAAGAAATGCAAATACAAACATATAATCCACAGTACACAGAGATTTAACGTGGAAATGCAAATGGGAGAAAACCACAAAACTTTTCTTAATAAAATATTATAGGCATCAACCCACTGTTACAAATCTTGCAGGAACCAAACTACAGGAAACACCAATCCCCTTAGTTGAGCACCAACTCAACACTACTTGTAGATACCAATTTTACTAGAAACATCATTCTCTTCAAGCTATCAATAATACCATATTATCTCTTCCATTCAAGACTTCATCTATACCAATCTATTGTTTTGTCTCTACTGTCACAGTTCACAACATTGCATACTTTCATAAGTTCCTTTATCCTTGCACCTCCCAGTCTCCCTTACATTATCTTCCTTTCATTCTCTAGCATCCTCAGACCTCATAGCCTCAAAGCTTCTCTTCACATGATCCACACTTACTCGCACTTCTCACTCTTCCATCCTTTCTTAATTCTTCACACTTAAACTTGATTTGAGCATTGTTACTTATGCATTCCATGCTTCCGTGAGTTTGTCCACATATAAAAGTATGTCCATGGAGTTGGCTCTATATCTCTTCAAAATCGGGTTGCGACATTCCTTAGAAACTAACATAGGCTCCCCGTGGGTTTCATGTGCAATATTCTCTCAAACCACAATACAGACTTCAACACTCAACATCCATCAGATTTGGTCATTTTTATAAATCGTGGTCGTTGATCTAATTTCTACCCATCAAAACACAAAATACGCCCTCGTCACTCAACAGTCATCCAATCTATCCTTGATTTGATATTGACCATCAATATTCTTTATCATATCGATACCATGTGTAACCACATTGCATAGCCATCATCCAATATGAACCTTTTTTCAACCATAAACATCAATCTACTTAACTATCCTATAGAACACACCATGCAACCACGATGCACAACAAGCATTCGATCTAGATCTCAGATTGATCTTGACCATTGATCTAGTTTTCGCATAGTTTGAAACTTCAACTCACAACCACCATCTGATAAAATATCAGATTGATCTCATCCTTCAATCTTCCTTGATGGATTCACTACAGGTCTAAGGCATATCTATTCTTTGTTTCAAACTTTCACGACCTCCAAAGTACACCCTCAAGTTTCGCCACACTCATTTTGCACCCATACTTAGAAAATTTTCTAAGTATTTCATCCTGAGTATAAGAGACATCATGAGCCATTGGATCTCTCACCCTCTAGGTTGTCCGATCTATGACAAGTGTTGACCTCCTGGGACATCCGATCTTTAACCCTCTGGGTTGTTTGATCTATGACAAGTGGCGACCTCATGGGCCGTCGGATCTCTCACCCTCTGGGTTGTATGATCACTCTCTAGGTACTTAGTCATTTTTTAGAAATCTCTTGGTACTTATTCATTCTTGATACTTAGGTAATTCTCGAGATTTCACCATGGGCCATGGGTCTACAACATTTCCCCAACTCTATATTTGTGACCTCGTCCGTCCGACCGATTCTTGACACTTAGTCATTTTTTGGACTCTTGTCGCAGGTCCACGAGACATCTTCATTCGATCGATTCCTTCTTGATACTTATTCATTTATCAAGACATGTTTTCCCAGTTCATTCTTGGTACTTAGTCATTTTTCAATATCTCATCATGGGTAGTAGGTCTACGACATTTTCTTGACTTTATATATGTGACCTCATCCATCGGACCGATTCTTGACAATTAGTTGATTTTTCAAACTCCTACTACAGCTCTCTTACACTTATTCAATTTTTCGAACTCCTACCATGGGTCCCTTACAATTAGTTGATTTTTGAACTCTCACCATGGGTCCATGGGTCTGAGGGTTTGTGCTCATTTCTTCACATACTCTCGATTCTCTGTCATGCTCACTATCTCTGTGATGTATTGGTACTTCATCATTTTTCAAGATCTCTTGTGATTATGTTGTAGATGAGGTGGCTTCCATAATGCGGCGATGTTCTTTAAGCACTAGATGAAGTGGCATCGGTATGTGTCATGACACGTGGCACTGCATGTGGCATCACTTACATGGAATTCCTTTGATGTGGAATTCATATGACTGAACACCGCAGTGTTGATGAGGTTGTTATCGTAAAGCATTTGGCGATGGCTAAGTTGGCCGCAAAATATCAAACCCATCTTTTGATCTTATCCGGTGATTTTAGGAGATGAATGGTGAAATTTATCCTATTAAGGTCCACATTTCTCTATGTCAAAATTTAACACATTTCATATGGTTCCATGACTCTTCAAATTACATAAAAGTGATTTTTCAATATAAACATTTTGAAATCGTGTTGCCTTATGAATGTGGTATATATCATTATCTCCATTTCTATGTTCTAGTTAACCTGGGCCTTTCTTGCTCAACCCTTCCACATGGTTGTCTTCGTTCAGCTTTCGATTTCACCATACATGTGTAACATATATCATTATCTCCATTTCTATGTTCTAGTTAACCTGGGCCTTTCTTGCTCAACCCTTCCACATGGTTGTCTTCGTTCAGCTTTCGATTTCACCATACATGTGTAACCTAAATTCTCTAGGATTGATTGTTCACAATCATTATGTCTTCATACAGAACCTCATTATCGCACAAAAAATTATCTTCTTCTTATGTCTAGTTTGTTTTGATTCTCTCTGGTCTTCATAGTTACACACAGTCATCTTGTTGTTATGGCATTGTCATTCTGGGTAAATAGTGAGGGATCTTGCAGAACTTCAAGATATTCGCAGTCTCCCCCTATCTTTGGTATAAAGGGATTATCTCCCCCTTACATTATACTCTTTATTCTCTGTTCTGCAACCAACACCTTTCTTCTCATCTTTCTGCAACTCCCCATGATCGTCTACTCCTCTTGGATTACTTTAGTGATTGGATGGAATAGGTACCACCTCCATTTTTTGTCTTGGATACTCAAATACCTCTCTAGGAAGTGGTTTTTTAAAGATATCAACAACATTTTCCTTTGTGCCAATATATTCCATCTTGACATCCTATTCTGTGACTTGTTCTCTTAAGAAATGATACTTGATTGGAATGTGTTTTTTCTTCGAAGGTATGACATGATTCTTTGAGATATTTGTTGCAATATTATTGTCACGTAGTATTGATATTGGTCGATTATACTCTACATGAATTTCCTTCAACATTTGTTTCATGCAGAGAACTTGTGAACAACATGTTGTTTTTGCAATGTATTATGCTTTTGTTACGGATAGGGAAATTGATGATTGCTTATTAATAAACCAAGACACTATATTTTTAACCAGAATGAACAATCCACCACTAGTGATTTTTCTATTATCCACACTACCTGCCCAATCTACATATGTGTAAGTTGTCGGAGCAAAGTCTTTTCCTGTGGGATACCATAAACCCACGTCCAGCATCCCTTTTAGATATTTAAATATTCTTTTTACTTCCTGCACATGTGTTTCCTTTGGTGCAACTTGAAACTTTCCAACTAACCATATTTCATGCATTATATATGGCCTTGAAGCAGTCACATATAGTAGGCTACCTATCATTTATCTGTATAGAGTTTGGTTAGCTTCCTTTGATTCATCCTCTTTGCTTAGTTTACAACCAGTGACCATGGGTGTGCTGACAGGTTTGCAGTCTTCCATTTCAAACTTATTTAGCATTTCTTTGATGTATTTAGAACTATCCTAGGAAGAATGATAGTTCTCCAAGCATGGACATTTCAAATTCCTTTTGCACATCTTCTGCAAACTTTTGACTCATTCAATCTACATTACTTCCAAAAATGATATCATCCACACAAACTACAATGATGAGCATCTATGCACTTTCTATTTTGATGTAAAGATTGTTATTTAGTGTTCCTATTTTGAAACCTTCTTGTTGAAAGTACTTGTCAAGTCTTGAACACCATGCTCAGGGAGCTTGCTTTAACCCATAAAGTGCTTTCTTCAATATGAAAAAGTAATCTCCATTTTCTGACAATAAGAATCCTTCGAGATGTTCAATGTACACTTCTTCCTCTAAATCTCCATTCAGGAATAATGACTTGACATCCATCTGACACACCTTAAAATTATTGAAGCTTGAAAATGCCAAAAAAAATCTAATGGCTTCTAGTCTTGCAACATGCACAAAGGTTTCTTCAAAGTTAATAACCTCTACTTGAGCATACCCTTTACAGACCAATCTTTCTTTATTTCTTACTCTTTTCCATCTTCATTCAACTTATTTTTGAATACTTACTTTGTATCAATCACATTTTTATCTTTGGGTCTTGGGACAAGTTCCCATGTCTGATTTTTCTCAATCTGGTTTAATTCTTCTTACATAGCACTTATCCAATGTTGATCATTATTGTTGTGTGCAAATCATTTAGGCTCTATTTTGGACAGTAAAGAGATATTTACTTGTTCAGAATTGCTTTCCAATTTTCTCCTAATTTAAGCCTAGGCATTTTTATCACCAAGAATTAAGTGTTCTGGATGATTTTTTCTGCACAAACCTCAATGGTGTTTTTGTATCTTAGTGTTCTTCTTCTTCTTCTTCATTTTTTTTTTCTCCTTCATATGCTTCTTCTTCTTCTTTGATGTAATCCACTTCTTATGCTTCCAGTTTGTTATTGTGTGGTAGTTCTTCATCTATTCTGACATGACACTTTCAACAATATTCTGCGGTATTTTGTTGTAACATATATAGGCTTTGCTTCTTGATGAATATCCAATAAAAATTCCTTCATCTGCTCTTGAATCAAACTTGCCTAGATCCTCATCATCTCGTTTGATGTAACACTTGCTTCCAAATATTCTGAAGTGTTTGATAGATGTTGGTGAACCTTTCCATAGCTCATAGGGTGTCTTGTCATCGTTGACTCTGATTTACCCTATGTTTAGAATGTAGACAACAATGGAAAATGTGTCTCTCCAAAAGATGTCTGAAAGTTTTGCTTCATTTAACATTGTCCTAGCAATTTCTTGTACATGTCTATGTTTCCTTTAAACTACTCCATTTTGTTGAGCAGTTCTTGCAGCGGAATACCATCCTTTTATTCCATGGGATTCATGGAATTATTCAAATTCATTGAATGTGAACTCACCTCCACTATCTGACCTTGATCATTTGATTTTCAAATCAGTCTCATTCTCAACTAAAGATTTGAATGCTTTGAAATTTTCAAATGCCTTGGATTTAATTTTTAGAAAAGCAACCCATGTCATTCTTGTATAATCATCAATGAGAAACATAAAATATCTTTCTCCTTGCAGGATTTTTATCATTGTTGGTCTAAATAGATTTGTATGCACAAGTTCCAATGGATTGGATGTTCCATATTCCTTTATCTTGAAGCTCACCCTTTTTTATTTTCCATCCTGGCACTTCTTGCAAACATTACTTGAGGGTTTTGTGATCTTTGGCATATCTCTTATTGCTTGATTGATACTGATTTTTACCAAGTTGTCAAAGTTCATATGACCCATTCTTTTATGCCTCAACCAACTTTCATCTATCTACCCCATGAAGCATTTTTTTTCCATTAATTTCATTAAGAATGTATACATTATTTGGGGTCGTGATTGCTTTTGCAACCAGCTTGCCTGAATTTTCTTTTTTGATCTCACATTCTTGGTTGTCAAAAGTAAGAGTATGTCCTTGGTCACACATCTAGCTTACACTAATAATATTATGTTTCAATTTTTCAACACGCAAAACCTTTTCAACTTTAGCTCTTCCATTGTCAGGACTGAGAGTGCCTTTTCCAACTATATTTGACCTACCATTGTCTCCAAAGGTAAAATTGTCTTCACTCTTATTTAGGGTGATAAACTATGTTATGTCTAGTGTCATGTGATTAGAGCACCCACTGTCAATGACCCACTTATCCTTATTCTTTTGTGCATGAAATGCAACTTGAACGAGCATGGATTTTTCTTCCTTTTGTTCACTTTGTTCATAGTTTATTTCCATGATTGTTGAGACTTCCTCTTTCCGATCTTTTCTGAAATCGCATCTACAAAATTTTGTTGTATTCCCAAAAGTATTGCAGTTATAACATATGATGTTATAGTTCAGCAAAGGGGGAAATGAGTTGTAATTTCTCCTTGATAATCCATGGGTATCTTTGATGTTGTTTATCATATAACAATCTCTTACATTTGTTCTACAATATATTTCTTTATGAACAAAACCATTGCAAGAATAACAATAGCCAAAGAAATAATATTGGTACCTGATTGTGTGATTCCATCTTGATGGGAGAATCTTCTTGCTTCTATCCTTGTGAGGAAGATTTGTATTTTGTGGAACATATTGTTCTTCCTTCTTGTTGTCTTCAACCTTAACATATTTTTTGAGTATATCGACATAATTCTTGGTTCTTTCTTGGCTTGGTTATTTTGAAGAGGTTGATGCTTCTTCATTAGCATCTTCCTTCTTTTCACTATAACCAAGACCAGTCTTGTCAAATGGTGATCTTTGACAATTTAAGATTTCATTCAAGGTTGTAGAGATCTTTTCAAATTTCATGTTGGTATGTGATCTTTTCAACTCCTTTCTTAGATAAAATATTTCAGATTCTAAACTATTGTAGATATCTTCTTTTTCTTTTAGTTGGTCTCTTAAGACTTCTTCAAATCAATTTTTATTTTCCACTTGTGTTTTTAAACTGATGATGATATTTTCAATTTCATCAAAGTTTTATTTTAGATAAAGAATTTATTTTATGTACTTATTCAGTTGCTCCTTTAGTATCCATTTATTTTTCCTTAGTTTCTCTATATCATTTAGAGCATATATGATATCTCCTTCAATGTCTACCTCTACATCAATATCAGAGTATTCTCCTTCTGTTAGGTTTTCATTTCCATTTTTAATGGCATCAGTCTGTGTTTGTACACTCATAAAGAGAATTTCTTCAATTTCACTGTCACCATCATCAGACGAGTTGTTGTCTTCATTTGTATATACATTTTTCTTTTTTCTATAGAACTTTTTCTTCTTTTCAATCTTACTTTTCTTGTACCTTTTGAAACTAGAATCTTCTTTCACATTTATATCTCCATTCTTTGCATAAGGACATTTTGAAGCAAAGTGCCCTACTTATCCACAGTTAAAGCATATGAAGGAAAGATTAACTTTGTATTTTCTCGATCCTCTCTTGATATTTCTAACAAAGTTTGCTTCCTCTTCATCTGATTCGTCGTTTGATTTGTCACTTGTTTTTCATTCTTCTATCTTTGTCTTCTTTGTGCCTTGAAAGTTGCTTCCTTCCTTGGTGGATTTTCTGGTTATCCTTTTCTATCCTAATTTCATATGCAGTGAGAATTCCATGTGATTCATCAATTGTCAAAATGTCTAGGTCCTTCATTTCTTCAATGGTAGATATATTGGGGTTGAATCTTGAGGGAAGTGACCTAAGCACTTTTTGCACAATAATGGTTTTTTAACCTCTTCACCCAATCCGCTGACAGTGTTGGAAATCTTGTATACTCAAAGAAAGTAATCTGCAATACTCTCTTCTTTCATTGTAACAATCTCAAATGGAACTCTATGGGTTTGTGATTTTTCCTTCTTGACTTTGTCATCTCCTTCATATATTTTTTGTATCTTTTCCCACATCTCTTTTGTTAAAGTACAATGCATGACTTTGACAAACTCTGATTCTTCTAGGCCACATAGGATTGTACTCGTGGCCTTGGAATCATAGTAACTGGGTTTATTTTCAGTTGGATCTATTGGTGGAGTTGTCGAAGTTGTGTAACCATTCTCAACTGCACTCCAGATGTCATACCCAAGTGACTTCAAATAATTTTTCATTCTTATGCTCCAAAATGCATAATTTGATCCATTGAATAATGGAGCTTTGTTTGTAGAAAAACCTTCTATTGTGACTCCCCCACAACAACCCATTTAGAATGTCTCATTCAAGAGATATTCTAAGTGAGTTCCCCCTATATTAATTTTTTTTACAAGGTAATATATTACTACGCGGTTGGAAAGGTATTGGCATAGGGAAATTGGTCCTTGTATTCATACAATCTGAAAGTATTATCGTTTACTGCTATATGCATTATAATATTGAGTTTTCACTCTCCTTGCTATACTTATTTGTTCTTTTTCAATATTCATAATATTTTTTGAATTAATATGAGCACTCATGCTTACTATTTTCAAAATCAAAGTAATTTTTCTCATGATCAACTTCCAACTCCGATGAATCTAGTCTAACGGCCCACGTTTGTAACTTAACATGTTGATTATCAACACATCAATCGGTCATCAATGAAAATATAGACACATGAATGTTGAAACGGCATGCCTACATGATGACAGCCTCATGAATTGGCCAGTGTCAATTGATCCACGTTGTTCCAAAACAAATATTCAATCATGCATTATTTTTCTTTTTCTCGAGCCAACACTTTTCCCAAGGAAGGGAATATTCTTCGATACCCTTCCTATTGGAGCCATAAAAACCCCCAATATTTTGATCTCTAAATAGAAAGCTCTGAATACATGCCCCTAACATTTTTTCATCCTTTGGCTTTCGGCATGGAAATTGAGGTTAAAATAAGAATATTCTTCGATGCTCTCGTTTCGGAGTGTGAATAAAAGAAGCAACTATTTCACTCAGACAAAACATTCTGAAATAATTTTCCATAACCATTTGTGCTCTTGATATTTAAGCACGGGAATCGAGACTGAAATGGAATATTCTTTGATGCTTTGGAATCAGAGTGTGAATACTATGGTAAGATTCTATACTCCAAAATAAACAACTCTGAAAAGCTAATGCAACCATCCACGACACCTAAAACAAATATTATTCTATTCCCATTATTCGGAGTTATAAAATTTCCTGGGTATGTTGAGCTTCAAACAAGAAGCTCTGATGATGTGTACATAATGCCATCTCAATCTTACACTATAGACACACAAATCAACGCTTAAAAGGAATATTTTTGTATTCCTTCTCTTCGGAGGAAAAACTAATCCATCACCTTTCCTCCTCTGATAGCAACGACTCTGAAAGATAACAGATTCAAATTTTCGCCCCTTTTCACCCTGATACGCAGATTTGGGCAATTTGGGGCTTTCTAATCACATTACCAGAGAAATGATGCTCTGGTTTTTAACCGGTATTAGTACACTAATAATTTAATTTGATCGTTAGGGTAATTAAATGCCTATATTATAACCTTACAGCCCTAATTAAGATCATATATGTTCATCATATGCTAAGCAATCGCTTCGTTCTCCACTAATTAGCTCTAAAATGCCCTAGAAGCACTGCTTTCATTATAATCAAAGGTTTCTTGTTATTTTAAATTATTTTATTGAAATATTTTTCATTATTATGATAACTGATGATTAATCTATTAATCGCAGGATAAAAGAACAAATTATGGTGAGTCAAACAAACAAGAGATCTAGGAATTTGGGGACTTCTACTTCAATTGTTGCACCTTAATCTTCTTCCCACCAAGTAAAGGTTTTAGTTACCGATACAACCTACCACATCGAAGAAGATCATTCCTTGAGATATGATGAGATATATCGAATCTTCTGACGCAACACCCCTACCTCAGCAGGTTCTGCGTGACCTCCTAGTCTTTGGATATTTCTACTTCCTTGAGCCAAAATGGCTCTTTATTTCCCACTGGAACCTTCGCACATATAACCATAGGTCCTTCTTAGAATTTACACCTGTGTGAATGAGCACTAGGCGCGAACCTCCACTCCACGTGACCAACTAGTGTGAACACAACCTTTACCCGAAAAGGTGTTTCGGGTTTCGTGACTTCGCGATTTCTGTTGTGAGTCCCTCTGACTCCTTTGACTTCTGAAAGCCCAAAATGGGCTAAAGGATCCTCGGCTCCTCCCATATTCTTCAACCATATGACCTCAGTCAAGTCCTGGGGTCCACCTCTGAGCACGTCGGGATTTCGCAACTTGTGAGTTCGCGATGTGACTCCTGTCCTTTCTCCCGAAGTCTGAACTTGTGAATTCCTTGCTATGGATCGATGGTCCTGATTTCTCCTCGATACGATGGACCAAATTGTATCAGAATTTCGTGTATCGGGATTTCGTAACTCAAGATATCCAAGTCACAACCTTCTCCACACTCTGACTCTCGATATGTCGAAATCCAAAACCACAAGATCAATGGATCTAGTTGATCCAGATCTAACAAAGAATATTCCTCCTGAGCTTGTGAGTGTTGAAAGACACTCAGCCTTAACTTATCTGCTAGTCCACTAGATCTAACGGTCCATGGAAAATCGGTAGTTCTCCTTCTGAGTATTTCAACTGTCCATTCAGGCTCTTTGACAAATCTTACAAAATGACTTGGCACCCTTCCTTCTGAGCTTTCCTTCTATGAAATGACTTTGACCCTCGTATTCCCTTGGAACTCTTCAAAGCCTCTATCCTTCCTGAGCTTGGTTCTTGATGCAAACTCAAGGATTCTAGGGAATTATGCCCGCACTCTTCGCAGCTTCACTATAATCTTTGATTATTTGAACTCTCCAACTCTGCGCACTCCTCACAACAGTAGGTCTTCAACCACTCATTGCGTTGGAAAATTCTAAGACTTCAATTGGCCTGCACACACCTAGCATGGATATGCACTATAGGTAAAACTCAGAAATTGTCAACACACTCCTTGCGGACTTTCACTGCACTCCTTGCAGGAATTCTCAGGAAGAGAAACAATTGAAAATCATACTTTCCCTCTTATAGACTTCATACATTCAACATGAAATCATGCATATACACAGCATTGAAACAAATGCATAACGGAGACTAAAATTAACTGTAAACCTACCATTCAATAGATGTAAACAGAATTCAAAAACACCATCAAGTTGGATCAAAGATTTCTTATATTAATCCAAGTGAATCTATACATGCGTTCTATAGCAAAAGTTATCTTCTCATACAATTTATTTTTTTTACAATCTTTGTTCTCCTCTACTCTCTCTTGCTCTACAGCTCTTCAGCTTTCACACCAAGAATAAATGAATACAATAAAATACATACGAGGGATATTTCTAGAGTTTTCCCTCCTACTACTCAAGCTATCTAATCGAATTAAAGCATATATATACTTTACATTTATTACATTAAATGCTTACAATCGACAGATGAGAGAAATGCTCAAGATCTACATTAGGATCTCTAAACCATAAAAGAAAAAATATATTTTCCAGATATTACATTAATGCTTCATCATTCCAAATTCAAAACATCCTCAAAACATGTGATGGTGCATATCCATCTGTCCTTCCACTTTGTTGGCTTTCTTACGATGCTCATGCATCATACTCCTCTGGCTGAAAAAATCATAGGCTCCTATCCATGAGCTCCTGCACTATCTATCCATGTTCCTAGATCTTTGCTTCGCCTTCCTAACTGGCATCTTCAATCGGGTGTCCCTTCCACTTTACCAAATATTCAAAATACATCTTTCTCTGGGTCTTCTTGCTAACTCTCTGATCAATGACCTTTTCCATATACGGCTTTTTAGCTACAGGCATCAGTTTGACCCACTGAACTTCTTTCTGAGTCTCTACTCCTCTCGCTTCATCTACTCTGTAAGGATACAGACCTGCTACGTTGAATATGGGTGATATTCCCACATCATCTGGAAATTCTATCTCATAACCATTTGCCTCAAATTTTCTCAGAATATTACGCGGCCCTATCTTTTTCATTTTCATCTTGTTATACGTTCCCCTTGGGAATATTTATTTTCGGAGGTGTGCTAAGAATAAATCTCCCACTTTGAACTATAGCTCTCTCCTTTGTTGATCTACTCTGCGCATGTATTCCTGGTTGGAACTTTGCAACCGCTCTTTAATATCATTGTGGAGCTCTTGCATCTCTGCTGCAAAATATTCTACTCCAACACTTCTAAACGCATGCTTCTCTAAGTCCCTCAACTCATATACTCCCCTTGGTTGCATTCCATACATTATCTGGAATGGGCTTTGTCATGTGCTTCTGTTAGATGAGCTATTATATGAAAACTCCGCTTGCGGAAAAATCTAATCCAACTGACTGTGATTTTCAGCTACTAAACTCCTCAACAAGTCCCCCAAACTTCGATTTACTACCTCAATCTGGCCATCCGTCTGAGGGTGATATGCTGAGCTAAAAGATAAACTTGTCCCCATCTTTTTCCATAGTGTCCTCCAGAAATGACCAACAAATTTGGTATCTCGATCTGAAACAATACTCTTGGGTAAACCATGAAGTCGAACAACTTCTTTGAAAAACAAGTTTGCAATGTGTGTTGCATCACTGGTTTTTTGACATGGAATAAAATGTGCCATTTTTAAGAATCTATTGACTACCATGAATATGGAATCACAACCTCTCTATGTCCTTGGTAGTCCTAACACAAAATCCATGCTTACCACGTCCCACGGTCTCTCTGGTACTGGAAATGATTGATACAAACATGTATTCTGTCTTTTCCCCTTTGCATGCTGGCAAATTCTACATTTGTTGACAAATTTCTTAACATTTTTCCTCATCCCTGGCCAATAGTACAAATTGTTCAGTTGGGTGAACGTTTTATCTTGGTCAAAATGTCCAGCCAATCCCCCACTATGTTTTTCCTTTAAAATATTCTCTCTCGTAGAACTCTTCAGGATACACAATTGATTTCCTTTGAATAGCAATCCATCCTGGATCAAATATTCAACCCATTAGCTTCTATCTCTCAGAAAAGGATTCTCACATGCTTCATAAGCGTCCCTAAAATCTGAATCATCTATGTACATATCCTTAAGGCTATCAAAACCTAAGGTCTTCACATGAAGCTCTTGCAGAATCAAACATTTCCTGCTCAATGCATCAACAACCTTATTAGCAGTTCCAGAAATGTGCTTTATAATAAAAGTAAAGTTTTACATAAATTCAACCCATTTTGCATGTTTCTAAATCAGTTTGTCCTGTCTAGTTACGAATTGTAAATCATGGTTGTCATTGTACAAAATGAACTCTTTTGGAACCAAGTAGTGCCTCCATTTCTTCAGAGCATGTATGATTGCATAAAACTCTTTATCATACGTGGAATAATTCCTCTTGGCATCATTCAGCTTCTCACTGAAGTATGCAACTGGTCTATTGTCTTGACTTAAGACTGCTTCGATCACAAATCCACTTGTGTCACATCTCATTTGAAATGTCTTACTAAAATCTGGCAAAACCAGAACTGGTTGTCCAGTTATCTTCTCCTTTAACAACTTGAAACTTCTTTCTGCTTCCTCTGTCCAATGAAAAGATTTAAGTCTTTTCTTGATTGTGTCCATCATTGGTGCACTAATCTCACTAAAATTCCTGATGAACTTCCTGTAAAAACTGGCTAATCCATGGAAGCTTCTGACTTCAAAGATGTTCCTTGGCGACGACCATTCTTTGATCGCTTTTACTTTCTCAGGATATATCTTCAACTCATTAGAAGAGATCACAAAACCTGAGTAAATGAGCTCTTTCTTCATGAAAGACGACTTATTCATATTTATCAGCAACTTCTCTTGCTGCAACCTCCTCATCACTAGAGTTAGGTGTCTCAAATGTTCTTCCTCGGTCTTACTGAAGATCAGTATATCATCCAGATACACAATTACAAACTTTCCAATGAAATCCTTCAAGACTTCGTTCATCAATATCATAAAAGTACTTGGCGCATTCATTAAACCAAATGGCATGACAAGACATTCATACAGTCCTTCATTCGTCTTGACTGTTGTCTTCCATTCATCACTTTCCCTCATTCTAATCTGATGATATCCACTTTTCAAATCAATTTTTGAAAAAAAATTTGCTCCACTCAAGCAATCCATCAATTCGTCCATCCTCGATAAAGGAAATCTATACCTGATGGTGATTTTTTTTATAGCCCTCGAGTCTATACACATTCTCCATCCACCATCCTTCTTTGGACTTAACACTATTGGTACAGCGCATGGACTCAAGCTTTCTCTGATCAACCCTTTGTCCATCAAATCTCGGGCTTGTTTCTTAACTTCTTCATTCTCCTGCGGAATCAATCTATACGTTGCTTTGTTTGGTAAAATTTCCCCTGGTATAAGGTCAATATGATGTCTTATACTTATGATGGGCAGAAATGAACAAGGTAAATCGTCCACCACTATGTCATCGAAATTCTCAAGCATTTCCTGAATTTCCTTCGGTAGATCATCTATCGAAGTACTGGTCAAGACGACTCTAGGTTTTCTCACCATAGAAAACTGCATGTCTTTTTCTTTCTTGACTTCATCCAGAAGTTCCTTCCCACTCATGAGAAGTATAGTATTACTTGTTTCTTCTTTCACCTTCTTGTCTTCAATTGGCAGCAACATATGCGTCCTACCATTTTTCTCCAAGGTATAGGTGTTCTTTCTTCCGTCATGAACAACATTCCTATCATATTGCCACGGTCTCCCCAACAAAAGATGACAGACATCCATGGGAATAACATCACATAAGATCTCATCTCTATATCCCCCTATCTTAAATTCAACTAAACATTGTTTAGTGAATGTTACTTGATGTCCTTTTTGCAACCATGAAACCTTGTATGGGCTTGAATGTGCAATTGTTTCCAATTCCAGCTTCTCCACCATTTCTATGGATACTATATTATCTATACTTCCACTGTACACAATTACCTAGCGTACCATATCCTTGGTCTTGAAAGCAGTTCTGAACAAACTATTCCTCTAGACTAGATTCTCTATCTCTTTCTCTACCATCAAGAGAATTTTCTGCATCNTGGATACTATATTATCTATACTTCCACTGTACACAATTACCTAGCGTACCATATCCTTGGTCTTGAAAGCAGTTCTGAACAAACTATTCCTCTAGACTAGATTCTCTATCTCTTTCTCTACCATCAAGAGAATTTTCTGCATCATTAAGGATCTTCCGCCTTCTGTATATTTTGCATCAACATTTCACCTTTGTGCTTCTAAAATGTGAGCTTCACCTCCTCCGTCCCTTTTTCTATCAGGACATTCAAAAGATTTGTGTCATATCTTTACATAGACAAAACACTTTATTTCACTACCTCTGCCTCTTCCTCTTCTTCTTCCTCTTGCTCGAGGAAAAGTGTTCCTATCGGCATATTGTCCTCCTTGTGAACTTCCTCCCCTTTCTGGGTGGTTATGAGGTTTCTTTTCTTCATCCTTGGGCTTTTGTACTCTATCCTGGGCAATTTCTTTGCCTCTGGTCTAACTTCTACCTCTGCCCCTTTGAACTTGCTTTCAAGCCAATTTTACTCCTGCCTTTGAAGCGATTTGATAAGCATCTTATACATTTTTTTATAGTCACCATTCTCATCTCATCTTGAATCTCATATCTCAAGCCATTCATGTATCTAGCAACCTTTTCATCATTGCTCTCATGACGAATTGTTCTGATGTTGAGTTTGTAGAATTCTTCAGTATATTCCTTCACTGCCATCCCCTTCTGTCTCAAATTATGCATTCTTCGAAACAGATTAATTTGGTAATCTCTAGGTATAAACTTGGATTTCATCTTTGTGACCATCCTATCCCATCTTTTGATTCATTGTTTGCCTTTACAACGCTTGTCAGCCTGCAGTTCATCCCACCACAGTGTTGCATGCCATTTCAGTCTAGTGACAACATGTTTAACTTTCTTATCTTCTTTGATATCCTCATAGTTGA
>SNQJ01S0003302.1:67143-117366 GCA_010110895.2 Picea sitchensis | reverse complement strand
AAAAGGTGTTTCAGGTTTCGCGACTTCGCGATTTCTGTTGTGAGTCCCTCTGACTCCTTTGACTCCCAAAACCCTGAAATGGGCTAACGGATCCTCATCTCCTCCCTTATGCTTCAACCATATGACCTCAGTCAAGTTCTGGGGTCCACCTTCGAGCGAATCGGGATTTCGTAACTTGTGAGTTCGTGATGCGACTCCTGTCCTTTCTCCCGAAGTCTGAACTCGCAACTTCCTTGCTATGAATCGACGATCTTGATTCCTCCTCGATATGACGGTCTAGATTGTATCGAAATTTTGCGTATCAGGATTTCATAACTCAATATCTCCAAGACACAACCTTCTCCACACTCTAAATCTTGAAATGCCGAAATATGAAACCACAAGATCAACGGCTCTCATTGATCCATATCTAACGGTGACTATTCCTCCTGAGCTTGTGAGTGTTGAAAGACACTCAGCCTTAACTTCTCTGTTGATCCACTGGATCTAATGGTCCACGGTGAATCGGTAGTTCTCCTTCTGAGGATTTTAACCGTCCGTTCGGGCTCTTTGACAAATCTTACCAAATGACTTGGCNCTTGTGAGTGTTGAAAGACACTCAGCCTTAACTTCTCTGTTGATCCACTGGATCTAATGGTCCACGGTGAATCGGTAGTTCTCCTTCTGAGGATTTTAACCGTCCGTTCGGGCTCTTTGACAAATCTTACCAAATGACTTGGCGCCCTTCCTTCTAAGATTTCCTTCTATGAAATGACTTCGACCCTTGTCTTCCCTTCGAACTCTTCGAAGCCTCTATTCTTCCTGAGCTTGGTTTTTTATGCAAACTCAAGGATTCTAGGGAATTATGTCTGCACTCTTTGTAGCTTCACGATAATCTCTGATTATCTAAACTCTCCAACTCTGTGCACTCCTCGTGACAGTATATCTTCAACCACTCACTGGGTTGGAAAAGTCTAAGACTTCAACGGCTTGCACACACCTTGCACAGCTCTGTGCTATACTTACACTTATGCTAGTATGAAAAACAATGGTATCTCTCTTGAGATTTTCTGAGGTAAAACTCGGAACTTGTCAACGCACTCCTTGCGGAATTTCACTACACTCCTTGCAGGAATTATCAGGAAGAAAAACAATTGAAACTCATACTCTCCCTCTTACAGAATTCATACATTCAACATGAAATCATGCATATACACAGCATTGAAACAAATGCATAACAGAGACTTAAATTAACTGTAAACCTACCATTCAATAGATGTAAACAGAATTCAAAAACACCATGAAGTTGGATCAAATATTTCTTATATTAATCCAAGTGCATCTATACATGGGTTCTATAGCAATAGTTATCTACTCATACAAGTTTTTTTTTTTTTTTACAATCTTTGTTCTCCTCTGCTCTCTCTTGCTCTATAGCTCTTCATCTTTCACACCGAGAATAAATGAATACAATACAATACATACGAGGGAGAGTTTTCCCTCCTACTACTCAAGTTATCTAATCGAATTAAATCCTATATCTACTTTACATTTATTACATTAAATTCTTACAATCGACAGATGAGAGCAATGCTCATGATCTGCATTACGATCTCTAAACCATAAAAGAAAAAATATATTTTCCAGATATTACATTAATGCTTCATCCTTCCAAATTCAAAACATCCTCAAAACGCGTGTTGGTGCATATCCAGATGTCCTTCTGTTTTGTTGGCTTGCTTACGATGCTCCTACATCATCTTCAATACTGGAGATTTTCCTCCTGATGATGAAGACCTTGAAGTGCATCAAAATATCCAGAAGAGCGAAATTCAGCTGGTTGTTGCACAACCTGCACTATTCCCTTATAATGAGGCAACCCACTAGTGTTTTAACCATTTCAACCCTAGTACGGCCACAATTTTAAATAAATATGGTTGACAGATAACATCTCTACGTCTTGAATACATCAGCACAAGATATCACCTTCTCGGACCTGCATGTGCCCTCAATGAACCTTTCCTAAAGGGGTTTTCTCAAAATAACAAAGTCCCAGCCAAGTTAACGAAGAACTGGTGGGTAGATGAAGAGAATATTTTCAAGTAGGGGAATAAGCTTATCCCTACACAAGAGTTCAAGGAACCCTACAAAATGTTGATAGTGATGTTGAATTGTTTATATGGAGAAGAGAAGTGCACACATTTTCAGACAGATTAGTTTCCTATGGCCCATATCATTGTGAATATAGGACAAGTGTTCAACTAGGCGGACATACTGACTTTCAACATATGTCTCAAGATGAAAAATCCTTGTTTCTACATGTCACTGTATTTATTGATGCCATTTGTTCCTCAATCTCATTTCCCAATCTTGGATGGAATTGGAACCTAGATCAGCCCCATGTCCATGTGTATTTCTCTAAGTTGTGGGACATAAAATACAAGAGTTATTTTTATGAAATTTGTGATCATTTTCCTCTCCCCCCTCTACAATATATTTTTGGGGCTCCCAAGGTATATAATTTCAAGTGAAGCTAGAGCTAGGATGAAAAGGATAGTTGACTAGTACCAAGGAAATTATTACACCTGTGTCAAATTGTATGCCACCATAGGAGCACCTCATGTTTTTCCATACTTCGTCCCAGATCGCCTTCTAATGAGATTTATATCCCATCAAACCATTAGAATAGGGGTTACCTCCTTTCTCATGAGAAATAGTAAAAATCTTTGGCCCCTGTTTCTTGTTCACGTAGGAAATTGTACTATATTAAATGGGAAACATGCTAGAAAAGAAGTTGAGGCTCTGCAATATTTATGTTTATGCCTGGGAAGTGCAAAAGGACATGACCTCCATGATCTAGTAGTGAGTCATGTTAGAGCTATGTGCCTTAATCATTCTAATATTAATGTTGTATATTTTGATGAAGATAAGTTCAAAGGAGTTTTGTTTTATGAAGAGGTATTGTATAAATTGCTTGATGATGCTACCATGAAAGAACTCCAATATGAACAAGAAGAAATGAAGATGTTTCATCAAAATAAGTTTCTGAGATTGTTGCAAGAGGATCAAAAAAAATTAATCACCAAAGAGAAAGAAAAGATCAAGAAAGCTAAGGAATTAGATCAAAAGAGGATGAAAGTTGATGTTGAATATTAGAGAAGACAAGCCGAGGAAGAAGCTAAAAGAAAAGATGAAGAGGCCAAGGCATTGAGAAAGGATAGGGAAAAAGTAGTTGTTGAGGCAGAGGCTAAAAGACTAGTTGAAGAAGCTAAGACCCAGAAAAGAGAAAATGAAAGGGAAAAAGCTAAAAGAAAGGCAGATGAGCAATTGGAACAGTAGAAGCAAACATAATGAAGCAAAACCCTAGGGAGACATAAAATCCTAATTTGGGATTGGTGAACATTTCACCCCATGAATACACCCCCCTTAACATCATTCCAGCTAATACCACCTTTTCTTCACAAATTCTGAGTTTTGAAGGTGTTGTGGTGGTTGTTGGAGATTATTACTACAATGATAGGACAAAGAGAATTGAAAAAAGGTCAAACAAAAGGAAAATGGGAGAGTATACTAAGTCCATATCATCTACAGGGAGAGTTGTGGAAGGGAAAGTTGGGCCTAACCCAAAGGAAAATGTTGTGCAAGCAACTTCTGCTCTCCATGCATTTGTAGGTTTAAATGCTTCATCTATTCTTCAAGTTACCAATGCCTTAAGTACGACACGAACCAGAATCACCGAGCTGGATATAGAATTGAAGATGTAGAAGGATGACATATTTGCAGAGTTCTTAAAATATGTTGAGCAAAAGGACAAACTGCATAAAGAATAAATTCAGAAGACTATGTAGGATGTAAGGGACAAGCTCATGTCATAATTTGAAAGAGCCACTAAGGTTGATGATAACCTCAAGACAAAGGAACTCAAAAAAGCATTGCAAACCCAGAAAGATGAATTTTATGTTGAATTTAATCAAAGAACACGGTTAGAATGGGACGTCCATTTGAAAGAATTAGAATATGTAAAGGTAAAGATTTGTGAATAAATTGAGTAGATCAAGAGGGAAAATACAAAGGAGATATCTCATCTGCAGACTTAGCTAGATGAAGCCAAACACTTTGTGTTGAACAACAAAACCTTCAAATCAAGGGATTAGAACAGGATAATGAAAATATTTAAGAAGTTCTAAAGGAGAGCAAAGAAAAGACCCCGGCCCTAGAAACAATCAAAGCAGAGGCGTTAGACATGAATGAAAAACTTAGGCTTGAGAATACAGAGTTTTATGCCTTCTAAATGATATGCAGATTTATTAGGACGATCAATCGAGCCTTGAAAACCATATAGCCGAAATCAATGATCAATACYGAAAGGCAAATGATGCCTTCGACAAGATCGTCAATTGGAAAGGAGTATACAGAAATACCCCGGCCACATTGCCATGTTATTCCATGAAAGAAAAGATAAAAGACCAAGTTTTCTTCGATACATGGAAGCCATTGTTAGAATATRTCCAAKTTGTCCAAAAGATAGCATATAAAACATGCAAACAACTATGGAATAGTTCTGATGATCTTTTAGAAGAATTTAGGATGTCACTGATGCCCCCCATTGATGAAGCAGCACCTTCCAAAATTAGGATAGCTGAGGTGGAGAAGCACAAGGAAAATAGCAAGGTGAACAATGAGTTTTTAACTGAGGTAAGTAAAAGTTCTCTTGAAGAGTATTTATTGAGACATGTCAAACTCATCACTATGGCCTGAGACTTTATCAAACACACAGCCCAAGAATTAAAACAAGAAGTTTCCACCAAGGTTTGTGATGGTGAATTGGATTTCGAAAAGATGTAGTCAGAGAAGTTACAAAAGATCAAGGATAATTATTCACTCTAGAAATAATATTGGGACCAGATGCAAGTGCAGAAGAATCCATAATGATCCTGATTGTCATAACCGCTCCACATGTGTCATTTTTTCTTTTGTAATCCTGATAAAGAAAGGAGGGTGAAGAGTGACTTTTGTAAACTACATTTTGCATATGATTAAATCTCTAGAATGTAAATAGTTACTGAATAATTATAAAAGGCATGATTGTAAATGAGAAAGGGATTTTGACTCTGATTGTATCAGGACAGTACTATTGTCTTATGTGAATTTGAACAAGAGACACTTTGAAGATTTTGTTAAAACTGTGTATGAATGAGATTGTTTTGTTTATGCATGTCTATTTATGTGAATGTGTGGATTGTAGTCGAATGAACTATTTCTATACTATTTTATGTATGTCTACAGTTTCCATTATTTTCATATAAAGTGCAGTGACAATATGATAAGTTAGTGAATCAATTAGTTGTGTCTGACTTATTATATTGTTAAATTCTCATATTACTTGCTTTTATTAATTATTTATGTGCAAGTAATATAATGTTTAACTGCACTAATTTCTTATAGCTCGCTCCTGATCAAGATAGGATAGTATAGAATAGGAATGCATCTTAGGACAATCATTAATCATTTTAGTCTACTGTAGTTCTCTAGAATTTTAATTCATCTAAGGACATTTTGCTCTCAGATTCATATTTAGATAATTAATTTAGATTGACAACCCAGCCATATTCTGGTCGGAAATGCTACCCCAAATGAGAGTGGGTCTAATTGGGACCTTCCATCGGGATTTTTCCCATAAATACTTGAACGACTCATTTTGGCCCATCAATAGAAATGGTGTTAGAAGGAGGGCTATCGAACTGAATGGTTGCAAAGAAAGATCAAATCCCTACCCATTCTATCTCGCTTGTTAACACAACTCAACGTAGTGATTCTCATCAATCTCACCTTGAGAATGCTTCGCACCCCCCATCATATTCCATGAACATGTCTGCTCAAACTAATTCTCATTGTATTCATTCTTAGTCTGAACCTGTATTTTCTTCACCACGACCCCATATCATGACCATCCCAGAGATTGAAACCATAGTTACACAATCTTGTGAATGAATTGAGTGTGTTCAGAAAGTGGAGTAGGCATATTGGTCATCTTCCCATCGAATATTCATTACCCTAGGGTCAAGAATATTTACCCAGTTAGGAAATGTTCTTCTCTTAATCTTCAACTTACCAAGAAAACCCTAATGTTGGACCCCAAAGTATCATATACCTTCAACTCTTAATGACTTCGCATAATCCTCTGATTTCAAACTTGAACATTTCCTACTCCCTGGTGGTGGTGGTATTCCTCCTTCACCACCAAACTCTCCCCCTCTCACACCATAAGGTGAATCAGAAGATAATTATGAAGAAGAAGAAGAACATTATCAAAGTGGGTTTGAAGGAGAAGTACAGTTACAGTTGGTCTTATATAATCCTCAATTCATGGTTGGAAACAACCCAAACCCAAATCAACCTTATGAACCTTGGATACTCCCAAACATTGTCATCGTACTTGGAGTACTCCATGACCTACCTAAGCACCCCAAAAAGTTTCTCCCCAAGTTTGATCCGAAGAAGAAATATTCAACCGAAGACCATGTCAAGAAGTTTCTATCGTCCATAAGGCTACAAAATGTTCCATACAAGGATTTTGTGTGTAGGTTATTCCCTCATACTCTTGAGAACAAAGCCACCACCTAGTTATACTCCCTAGATGAAACCTCTATTACTAGTTGGAGAATATTCGAGACTATTTTCCTTAAGAAATTTGGGGAAGATAAAACACCAAACACCTCAGGGGATGATTTCAAGGATGGAAATTTATTTTAAAATGTAGAAACCTTGGCGAATCTTACTAATATTTCATATGCCAACTACAAAATGTTTGGCGATATTTTGATAAAAATATACAAATTTCTAAGGATTTTATCTAGTTTTTATAAAATTTTGGCGATTTTTAAGGTAAGATAATTTTATCCTATAGAATTTGGGTGAATCATTTTTAGAATAGCGAATCTTTTTTGGGAAAAACCATGGAAAATTAGCCCATGAACGAAATCTAGCCCCTAAAATCATCACGGTGTCTTAGATCTTTCAAGAATAAAAATCGATACCAATGAAAAGGTTAAAGATTTTAATCAATGTTTCTTGTCCTTACTTAAACGGATTCATTGGGCTTCCAAACCTATTGAATATGTCATAATCGAATTTTACACTTCATCTTTTCCCATGTCCATGGCCATGTTTGTAAAAAACACAAAGAAAGCTACCATAGAAACAACTTTTCCAGAGGCCCTACAAATTGAAAAAAATATGCTTAGTCTAAAGGGAAAGCCAGGGGCCAAATCCTCCAAATATAAAACCAAGACTAAATCCAAATACCTTGTTACCAAGTATTTGGAAGAAAAGAAGGATATTGATTCTATGGATATGGAATCCCTCCACAGAGTTGTCAAGAAATTGTCTAATGAGATGATTGATTTAAAGAAACACAATGGGGAAGGTTCTTCTAATACCAAGAATTTTTTTAAATTCCCACCTAAGAAAGATAAGAGCACTCCCTCGGTCAGCAAAGAAACTCTGTCAAAATCGGAAGGGATTAATATGGAAGATATTGTTCAAACCTACAACATTGGGCCACTGAAAATCTAATTGAATCTAAAGAGGGAGAAGAAGAAGAAAAGGAACAATTGGAACAAACCCAAGAATAAGATAAAGTACATGAGAAACAAGTGAATTCATTTTGGGACATTGTGTATGGAGTGGAAGAAGAAGGAGAAACAAAAGATATACATATGTCCCAGAATAATGTAACGACTAGAAGTGCAAGCAAGAATACTTCCTCATAAATTCCTACTTCTTCTGAACCTCCTAAAAATGCTCCTCACACACAGAAAACATTAGATACTCCTCCCAAAATGATTATTCCTTCTAATTTCACCACAAATTTAGAATATGATTTCTTGGAATACCTGAAAAGAACTAAGGCCAACATTTCTCTATTAGATCTTATTAAGATTCCTCTAATTCAGGATAATTTCAGCAAAAACACTTCAAGGTAAGACTGCCAAAAATTCTAAAGAAATAAATGTTGCAGCAAAGAAAGCAACAAGCAAATCTTCCCCATCTGATGATACCCATGCACCTAAAGGTCAGGTAGATGTGAACGCTTCATTATCAAGGAAAAGGTATAGATCCACCACCCCACCTTTTCTAGTTACTTTCGAGAATTTTAACATGAATGTACATAATTGTATGATGAATTATGGTGCCTCTTCAAATGTGATGTCTTTTAAAGTGTGTAGAAAACTTAACGTCAATCCTAAACAATATGACATTCAAATCATACATCTTGACAGAACCAAAGTTAAAGTGATAGGGGAATTGAAAAATGTTTTAATCAGAATGTCTTCGAACCCTAAGATACATCAAACTATTGACATCATAGTTGTGGATATACCTGACACCTATGGAATGATTTTGAGAAGAGACTGGTCTCTACACTTAAAGGATACTTTGCCGCATATTGGTCACACCTTTAGATACCCTATAATGGAAAACTCAACCAGATCATGATTGATAGGGAATGATACATTAAACATGTGGTGACAGACCTAAATGACTCAAATGAAATTGTAATGTTTAATCATTATGTTCTGGGTAATTATTCATGTGATTCATTCTTTTGAAATTAATGTACTGAGACCTCATCCTATGCATAATCAAACACACAATTTGAAATCCTTTATTACACTCAGATTTTCAAGCCTCGGAGTTCTTCTCTCAATGTACTAACCACACTAAGGTGCAAAATCTATTGATGGTGGGTCAAAATCTCTTGAAGGTGTTGGTGTTGGATGCATTCTAAAAGACCCAAATGGAAAGAAATGCACGATAGCATGCAAGTTGGAGTTCCAATGCACAAATAATATTGTTGAATATGAAGCCCCGCTACAAGGATTAAGGAAAGAAATTGACTTAGAAGTCAAGAAGATCAAGGTATTTAGTGACTCTGAGATGATCATAAGATAGGTAAGAAACAACATATATTGTCTCTCCAGTCATCTTAAACACTACCAACATGAGGCATGGGAAAATATCAAGTCATTTGATGCATTTAATATCATTCCTATTCTTTGCCCTTTAAATTTTGATGTCAGTTTATTAGTGAACGTAACTTCCAGGATTATTCCTTCTGAGAACTTATTACTTGATACATTTTCCATGGAACTACTTTACAGATCTTCGGTACCAGATAATGTAACCAATAGGAGGGTATTTTACGATGACAAGAAGATTATCGGTTTCTTACACCTAGAAAACACCTTCAAAGATTCCATAATTGAGGAATATCGACATGATAGAGAATTCAACACAGATGTTCCATGATCAATCAATCAATCAATAGAGAAAAAGGAACTGAACTAGAAAAACAACATCCCCAAAAGTGTGATAAGACTGGAAAAAATATATGACCTTCAAGACAAGTTTAAGAAGGTGGCAAATTGCAAGACCAATAGCTCATCATAACAATTTGAAGTGATAAATTTTGGATCTGATAAAATGCACTGGGCAATCAACCTGGGAAAGAAATGTTCCCCTGAAGAAAGACAAGTATTCATCAAGTTGTTTAAATAATACAAAGACATATTCGCTTCGACATATGATGATCACAAGACATATTCTCTTGGGCATATGATGATCTCAAGACATACGACACAAATAGTATTCAACCTGTTATTCCTATGAAGTCACAAACCAAACCTTTTTAGCATAAGTTGGGGAAGATGCACCTGAGCTTGGAACCACAAGTAAAATCCAAGCTTAATAAGTTGTAGCTGCCAGAATAATCTTTCTAGTTAGGCATACCCAATGTATCTCGAATCTTGTACCTGTAAGTAAGAAAAATGGAGATATATGACTCTGCTTTGATTTCAGAAATGTCAATAAAGCTTCAGAGAAAGACAAGTGTCTAGTGCCTCCAATGGATCAAATCTTGCAATGTGTATCTGGTTCCAAAATGCTCTCACTACTGGATGGTTTTTCTTGTTACAACCAATTTCATGTTTCCCGTGATGATCAACAGAAAACTACTTTTAGGACTAAATAGGGAACATATGCATATAGAAAAATTCCATTCGTCCTGATCAACATTGGGGAAACCTTTCAAAGAGAAATGGACATTGCTTTTAGAGGCCTCATCGAAGATTGTGTAGTAGTCTATCTGGATGATGTCAATGTCTTCTCCAAAGACAAAAAATATCATATATCCCATTTGAGAAGAGTATTCAATAGATGTAGGAAGTAGTATATCTCTCAATTCCAAAAAATATGTTTTCACAGTTGATGAAGGCGAAATTTTAGGGTTCATTGTTTCCAAACATTGTATGAGAATCAAACCTGAAAGGACTGAAGAAATTTATAAATTCCTCCTTGTTTAAAAACAAATCGGTCTGTGGACATAGACTGATCTCCCTAGACTCAATAACCAAGACTAGTACAAACCATGACAGAAAATATAACTTCCCCTAGGTTTACTCAATCAAAAATACTAGCTAGAAAGAGATCACACCTTTTAATTGATGAGTGTCCTCGCTAGTTGTAGTTTCCAGCTTCGTCATGAGACTTGTGAATGATAACCTATAAGAAGGCACAATCCAACAAGAGTGAAAGCAACAATATTACATTTTGATGAAACCTATGCAAATGATCAAGGAGAAATGCAACAAATATAATCAAATATAAACAACCTTTGTGGGAAAGAAAATTAATTGTTGTATTAACAATAAAGGAAGAGATTACAACAATAGCCTTGATGTTGTGAAGCTCCTTCCAGCAAGTTCATTGCTCCAATAGCCACAATGCATCCTTAAGATCCATCACCATCAACTGACTACTTTATCTTAGATTGAATCCCTCAAATCCAAAGGAGTGATAACAATCTTCTAATCACAAACCAATAGAAAAAATCTATCAACCATTATTCTCCATTAACTATCAGTCTTTCCTTATGAGAGAGTGTCCATTTTATAGATTGAAAAGGAGGTTAGGATGAGAGGTTAGGATCTCCCTAAATCAGGAGTATGGGTGAGATACAAACCAATTAGAGGACACCTCATATATGAAGCTTATCTTCTAGAAACTTCGTGAATCACATCTCTTTCTCCTCTTTTAGACAGTGTCTCACCCTGCAGTGGTGCAAACTGAGACATTGTCGCACCCTTCAGTGGTGAAACATGCGACAATTAAGGGTGTCACATGCTGCAATGGTGCAACATGGGACACTCTCTTGAAATAGGGATTTAATGATCCTTTTGTCTTCTTCCAAAGAAATTTTCTTCTTCAACAATCAAGGTTTTTATGCTCTAGATGATAGAGGATAAGTGAACATCATCAGTTGCGACAAAATATTGTGTAACTCTCCTCCTCGTAACAAAAAATTCATGCAGTCTTTTCTCGAGAAGATTAATTTTGTAAGGAGATTTGTCCCAAGATTTGCTAAAACATTGAAACCCCTCCAAGATATGATAAAAAAGAAAGGGGTCTAAAGGAAAGGAGTCTTTTGGCATAATCAAAGCAGAAACAGTACGAGATCTTGCATTGTTAAACCCAGCTTCCAATCGAGGGTTTATACTCTATACATTTTCCTTAGGCATTGCATTTGCAGTTGTTCTAACTTAGAAAAAACAATAAGGAGATGAATTTATCATCTCTTTTATGAGTTCATGATTACAAGGAATAAAATTGGGCTACCCTGAAGTAGGTAAACAATCCTTTGTTGTGTTTAAAGTTGTAAATCATTTCATACCTTACTTGATACAAAAGGATTTGGGGTAGAAAAGGATTAACTAGATAACAGCCTTACAAGAGTATAACCTCAAAATTAAGCCTACTAAAATCATCAAAGGTTAGGTATTATGAAAACTATCAACTGAATCAGTAAGCAATGAAACATAGGAGGACATGTTAAGCAATGAAATACACGAGGATGTGTTGTATCAATATTAAAGCTTATTTGAAAGAGAAGTCAGTTACATCTCTGTGAATTCTGATCAATGGTACTATGAAATGAAGTATTATATAACCCACAGGACAACCCCCCATTATATGGAACAAAAAAAGAATAGGACCCTCAGACTCAAATCATCCCAATATTAGCTCATCCAAGGAATATTATGTAGGGGAAATTATGATGGTGTCTTCTTGAGGTGCCTTGAAAAAGAAGATGTTGATAAAGTCCTCTCCAAACTTCATGGTGGACCTACTAGAGGACATTTTGGAGGTGATACTACAACCCATAAGATACTCATAGGTATCTATTAGTATCCTACCTTATTCAAATATTCACATGCATATGCAAGAAAGTGTCAAGAATGTCAAAGAGCAGTTGGAAAGGAGAAGAAGCCTATGTTGCACCTACAACTGATATTATTGAATGCCCTTTACAACAATGTGGTTTTGATGTGATAGGAGAGATCAATCCTAACTCTTCTCAGTTGCACAAACATATATTGGATGCTATTGATTACTTCAAAAGATGGATGGAAGCAATACCTCTCAAAGCGATCAACAAAAATCAGGTGATATCATTCCTTGATTCCTTTATTATAACTAGGTTTGGCATTTCTAAATTATTAGTGTTTGACAATGATAAATACTTTTCTTCCTTGAAATTGACTAAATATGCTCTTGATAAGAATATTAAAATCAAATATTAAGAAAATTACTACCCTCAATGGAATGGTCTAGCAGAGTCTACTAAAAACAATCTGATCAAAATCCTAAAAAAAATTGTAACAGACCATCAGAGGAATTGGCATTTGGCCCTTCCCAATGCTTTATGGGCAGATAGAATAAAAATCAAAACTTCTTTGGGGAATTTTCCTTTCTTTCTGGTATATGAACAAGAAGTCACCCTGCCAACTCAGGCAATATTCCTTCCTTCCCTACAATTAAATATGTCTCTACAGGATGAAGAGTGTCCAGTCATGAAGCAGAGATTAAATATGCTCCTTAAGTTAGAGGAAGAAAGAGAAAATTACAAAAAAAACCTAACACAACATCAATAATTGGTTAAAAGATGGTTTGACAGAAATTCAATGGGTAACAAAGATTTCCAAGAAGGTGACCTAGTGCTTAAATTGGATAAAGAAAATGAAATGAAATGAAAACACACAAAACTCCAGAAACTATGGCTAGGCCCTTACCAGATCTATGAGAAGATCGAACCAAGAACCTTTAAACTCAAATCATTGGAGGGAGATTTGGAGGAGTTCCTTGTTAATGGACAATTACTTAAAAGATACTTCTCCTAATCACTTTTGGTGATATATTTTTGTACATAGTACGTTTTCTGAATATTTATTTTCTCCTTTTGCAGTTTCTATTTCAGTCAATCCTTTCCTTATGTTGTATTTCATATTTTTGTTAAACTTTTCTTTTATCCTTTTTCAGTTTAGAATAACTCTTTGTTCATTACCACGGATCAACCAGCCACTTCTATGACAAAAAACCCAAGACTATTTAAGAAAGCTAACGCATTTTCCTTTGAAAGTGCATTTTCATGTTTAAGCAATCAGGTTACCTTCTGATCTGTACTTATTTAAACGATTGATGGTTTTACATAAAGAAGAGACGTGTTTACCTACTCCAAAGAGAAACTTCAAACCAATAAGATTAATGCTTTTAGGAAGTTGGTGACAATTATCTTTTAACTGTGTGATCACTCTCATAATATGCCAAATTTGGCCACAAATTCAGAGGGATTCCTAGCCTCATATGTCTTCTACATAATTCTAGTGACACTTCTGGAAAACACCCTGAAAATTAAAATTCAATTGTGACTTATGTGGATGGGCCCATGAAGATAAAATATTGACTAATACTAGCATATCAAAATAACTCTCGCATCACCTCAATTCCTACTCACCCTATTGCAAAAGCAATACATAAATTACATATCTAAAAGGGTGAATTATAAAGCAAGATCATTAGGATGTTGAAATCACTATTATCATTGTGAGAAGTACAAGTAAACCCGTCGGGACTATGGACGCTCGTTGGAATCAGAACCATGCTTGTATGATACCAAGGAAACTTATTTGGGGCTATGGACGCTCACTGGAAGTGAAGCAATGCTGAGAAAAGAGAGGTGAGGAACACACTTCAGTCCATAAACAGTCAGAAAACAACCTTTTGTGGCATCTCTCCCCATAAATACCCCTATGTATACAAGTAACTAAGGAAGTATCATTTATTTCTCATAGTAATTATGCAGATGATCATATGTACTAGATCACATTTATATTTTATTATCAGGCTAGATGATGTGGGATCCATAATCTGTACATTGTTAAAATTGTTTAAGAGCCATGAAGAATGTAATGAGGTGTTTGAGTTGATTTTTGGGATCAAATATAATTGGTTCTTCCCAACAATTCACCATTTTTTGTGACTCCCCCACAACATCCCATTTAGAATATCTCATTCAGGAGATATTCTAAGTGGGTTCCCCCTATACTATTTTTTTTTTTACAATGTACTATATTACTATGCAATTGGAAAGATATTGGAATAGAGAAATTGTTCCTTTTATTCATACAACATGAAAATCTTCTTGTTTACTGCTATCTGCATTCTAAGATTGAGTGTTCACTCTCCTTACTATACTTATCCATTCTTTCTCAATATTTAGAATCTTTTTTGAATTAATATCAATGTCGATTCTTACTATTTTCGGAATCGGAGTAATTTTTCTCATGATCAACTTCCAACTTCGATGAATATAGTCTGATGGCCCACATTTGTAACTTACCATGTTGATTATTAACACATCAATCGTTCATTGGTGAAAATATAGACACGTGAATGTTGAAACATCATGCATACACGATGACAGCCTCATGACTTGGTCGGCGTCAATTGATCTACATTGTTCCAAAACAAATATGCAGTCGTGCATTATTTTTTCTTTTCTTGAGATAACGCTTTTCCCAATGAAGGGAATATTCTTTGATTCCATTCCTATCAGAGCTGTAAATCCCCCAATATTTTGAGCTCTAAATACACGCCCCTAACTTTTTTCAACCTTTGGCTTTCAGAACGAAAATTGAGGTTAAAATGGGAATATTCTTTGATGCTCTTGTTTCGGAGTGTGAATAAAAGATGCAATTGTTTCACTCTGACAGAACATTCTGAAATACGTTTTCATAACCATTCACACTCCAGATATTTCAGCACAGGAATTGAGACTGAAATGGAATATTCTTCGATGCTTTGGCATTGGAGTGTGAATACAATGGTAAGCTTCTATACACTGAAAGAAACAACTCCAAAAAAGCTAATGCAACCATCCACATTACGTAAAATGAATATTCTTCTATTCTCATTATTCAGAGTTATTAAATTTCGTGGGTTTGTTGAGCGTCGAACATGAAGCTCTGACAACGCACACTTAACCCCTCACAATCTTACATTGTCGACACACAAATCAACGCTTAAAAGGATTATTCTTTGATTCCTTCTCTTCAGAGCACAAACTAATCCATCACCTTTCCTCCTTCGATAACAATGTCTTCGAAAGATAACAGTTTTAAATTTTTCCCCTTTTCACTCCGATATGCGGATTTGGGCAATCTAGGCTTTCTAATCACATTAATGAAGAAATGGCGCTCTGGTTTTGAACTAGTCTTAGTACGTTGATCATTAAATTTGTGCACTAGGGTATTTAAATGTCTATATTATAACCCTGCAACCCTAATTGAGATCATATTTGTTTGGCATATGCTAAGCAACCGCTCCATTCTACATTAATCAACTCTGAAATGCCTTGGAAGCATTGTTTTTCGCTATAATCAAAGCTTTTTTGTTATTTTAAATTACATTGTTGAATTATTTTTCATTATTGAGATAACTAATTATTAATCTGTTAATTGCAGAATATAAAGAACAAGCGATGGCGAGTTAAACGACCAAGAGATCCAAGAATTCAGGATCTTTTGCTTCAACTATTGCACTTGAATCTTTTTCCCGCCAAGCAGAGGTTTTAGTGACTGATATGGCCTACCACACTGTAGAAGATCATTTCTTGAGGTATGACTAGATATATCGGATCTTCAATAATGGAGAGTTTCCTCCTGATGATGAAGACCTAGAAGTGTATCAGAACATCCAAAAGATCGAAATTGATCTTGTTGTTGCATGACCTGCATTATTCCCTTACAATGAGGCAGCCCACAGGTGTTTTAAGCATTTAGACCATATCATGGCCACAATTGTAAATAAATTTGGCCGACAAGTTGCATCTCTATGTCCTAAATATGTCAACACAAGATATCACCTTCCTAGATCTACATGCGCCCTCGATCAACCTTTCCTAAAGGGGTTTTCTCAAAATAATAAAGTCCCAGCCAAGTTATTAAAGAACTAGTGGGTAGATGAAGAAAGGATTTTCAAGCAAGGGAAGAAGATTATCCCTAAATAGGAGTTCAAGACACCCTATAAAATGTTGATATCTATGTTGAATCATTTATATGGAAAAGAGAATGCACACATTCTTAGGAATATTGGTTGACTATGGCCCATACCATCGTGAAGATAGGGAAAGTGTTCAACTGGGTAGACATACTGACTTTCAACATATGTCTCAAGATGAAAAATGTACCAGGTATGAAAAATCCATGTTTCTACATGTCAACTTATTTCATTGATTTCATTTGTTCCTCAATCCCATTTCCCAACCTTGGATGGAATTGGGACCTAGATCAACCCCTTATCCATGTGTATTTCTCTAATTTGTGGGACATAAATTACAAGAGTCATTTTTATGACATTTGTGATCATTTCCTCTCCCCCATTTACACTATGTTTTTTGGGTTCCCAAGGTATAGAATTTCAAGTGAAGCCAGAGCTGGGATGAAAGGGATAGCTGACTGGTACTTATGAAAGTATTACACCAATGTCAGAGTGTATGTAACGACATGAGCACCTCATATTTTTTCATACTTCATCCCATATCTCCTTCTAATGAGAGAAATATCCCATCAAACCATTAGAATAGGGTTACCTCCTTTCTCATGAGCAATAGTAAAAATCTTTGGCCCCCATTCCCTTTTCACATAAGAAACTATAGTATATTAAATGGGAAACGTGATAGAAAAGAAGTAGAGGCTCTGCAAGATTTATGTTTATTCCTGGGGAAGTGAAAAAGGACATGACCCCCATGAGCTAGCAATGAGCCATATTAGAGATTTGGGCCTTAATCATTATAATATTCATGTTGTAGGTTTTAATGAAGACATGCTCCAAGGAGTTTTGTTTTATAAAGAGGTATTGCAGAAATTGCATAATGATGCTGCTAGGAAAGAACTCTAATTTGAAAAAGAAGAAATGAAGAAGTTTCATCAAAACCAATTTATGATATTGTTGCAAGCAGATCAAAATAAATCAATCACCAAAGAGTGAGAAAAGATCAAGAAAGTTGAGGAATTGGAGCAGAAGAGGTTGAAAGTTGATGATGAATATCAGAGAAGAAAAGTCGAGGCAGAAGCTAAAAGGAAAACTGAGGAGGTTGAGGCATTAATAAAAGAAAAGTAAAAAGTGATTGTTGAGGCAGAGGCCAAAAGACTAGTTGAAGAAGTTGAGGCCCAGAAAAGAGAAAATGAAAGGGCAGCAATTGAGGTAGAAGTTAAAATAAATACATATGAGCAATTGGGATAGTAGAAGCAAAAAGAATTAAGCAAAACCCCAAGCATCCCATCGACTCCTAATCTGGTCTTGGTGAACATTTTGCCCCATGAATACACCCCCTTAACGCAATTTCGGGTAATACCACCTTTTCTTCACAAATTCAGAGTTTTTAAGGTGTTGTAGTGGATGTTGGAGATTATTAATACGATGACAGGACAAAGAGAATTGAAAAAAGGTCAAACAAAAGGAAAGGGGAGAGTCTACTAAGTCTATAGCATCTACATGGAGAGTTTTGGAATGGAAATTTGGGCCTGAGCTAGAGAAAAATGTTGTACAAGTAGGTTACCAATGCTTCATCTTTTCTTTAGGTTACCAATTCCTAAAGTATAGTACGAACCAGAATCACCGAGCTGGAGACAAAATTGAAGATGCAGAAGGATGACATATCTGCAGAGTTCCTAAAATCTGCTGAGAAAAAGGACAAACTGCATAAAGAAGAAATTCAGAAGACTATGCAGGATGTAAGGGACGAGCTCATGTCAGAATTTGAAAGAGCCACTAGGGTTGTTGATAACCTCAAGATAGAGGAACTCAACAAAGAATCTCAAACCTATAAATATGAATTGAATTTCAAATTTAATCAAAGAGCATAATCAGAACGAGACACCCATTTGAAATGCTTATAATCTATAAAGGCAAAGGTTTGTGCAGAGATTGAGAAGATCAAGAGGGAATATACAAAGGAGATATCTCATCTACAAACTGAGCTATATGAATCCAAACACTTTGTTGAAAAATAAAACCTTCAGATAAATGGATTAGAATAGGACAATGAAAATCTTAAAGAAGTTATGGAGGAGAGCAAAGAAAATACCTTGTCCCTAGAAACAATTAAGGCAGAGGCGTTAGACCTAAACGAAAAGCTTAGGCTTGAGAAAAAAATTATTCCTTCTAAATGATATGCAGACCAATAGGGATGATCAATCGAAGCTTGAATTCCATATAGTTGAAATCGAGGATCAGTACCAAAAGGTAAATGATACCTTCGACAAAATTGTCAATTGGCAAGGAGTATACAAAAATCCCCCAACTACATTGCCATGTTATTCTAGGAAAGAAAGATAAAATACCAAGTGTTCTTTTATACTTGGAAGCCATTGTTAGAAGATGTCCAAGTTTCCCAAAAGGCAGTGTAAAAATATGGAATAGTTCTGATGAACTTTTAGAAGAATTTAGGATGTCATTGATGCCCCCCATTGATGAAGCAACACCTTCCAAAATCAGGATAGCGAAGGTGGAAAAGCATAGGGAAACTAGCAAGGTGAACATTGAGATTTTAACTGAGGTAAATAAATATTCCCTTAAGGAGTATTTATTGAGGCTTGTCAAACTCATCACTATGGCCCAATACTTTATCAAACGCACAGCCCAAGAATTAAAACAAGAAGTTTCCACCAAGGTTTATGATGGTTAATTGGATGTTCAAAAGATGCATTCAGAGAAGTTACAAAATATCATGGATGATTATTCACTCTGGAAAGAATATCGGGTCTAGATGCAAGTGCAGAAGAATCCATAATGATCCTGATTGTCATAATTGCTCCACCTATCTCATCTTTTCTTTTGTAATCTTGATAAAGAAAGGAATGTGAATAGTCACTTTTGTAAACTTCTTTTTGCATATGATTGAATGTCTAGAATGTAAACAGTCACCAAATAATTATAAAAGGCATGATTGTAAATGAGAAAGGGCTTTTGACTTGGATTGTATCAGGACAATACTATTATTGTATGTGAATTTGAACAAGATACACTTTGAAGATTTTGGTACAAATGTGTATGAATGATATTATTATATTTATGTATGTTTATTTCAATGAATGTGTGGATTCTAGTTTAATGAACTATTTCTAGACTATTTTTTGTATGTCTACAGTTGTCATTATTTTCATATTAAGTGCAATGAAAATATGATAAGTTAGTGAATCAATTAGTTGTGTCTGACTTATTATATTGTTAAATTCTCATATTCATTGTTTTTATGAATTATTTATGTACAAGAAATATAATGTTTAACTGTACTTATTTTTAAGCTCGTTCATGATCAAGATAAGATAGTATAGAATAGGAATGCATATTAGGACAATAATTAATCATTTTAGTCTAGTTTAGTTCTCTAGAATTTTAATTCATCTGAGAACATTTTGTTTTCAGATTCATATTTAGATAATTAGTTTATATCAGCGACCAAGCCATATTATGGTCAGAAAAGCTAACCCAAACGAGAGTGGGTCTAATTGGGACCTGTCATCATGTGTTCTCACTTAGCTACTTGAACATGTCATTTTGGCTCGTCAACACCTTCCTTATCCATGTGTGCTACAGGGATTCACCTTCCAGTGGTTAGACTCATTCTAAAGGAACCTGCTCTGAAACCAATTATTGGCACACTTACTTATACTGAGGAGGGGGGTTGAATGAGTATAGTACTATTTTTCCTTTTGTTACAATCTTTATCAATTTATAAATTCATCAGTCATAAGCAGTTAATAATAAATGCACATACAAACATATAATCCACAGTACACAGAGATTTAATGTGGAAACCCAAATGGGAGAAAACCACAAAAAAATTCTTACTAAAATCTTGTAGGCACCAACCTTTTGTTACAAATCTTGCATGCACCAACCTACGAGAGAAACCAATCCTCCTTAATTGAGTACCAACTGAGAAACAATGTTTGCAGGCACCAACCTGCAGGAGACGCGAATCCCCTTAGTTGAGCACCAACTCAACACTACTTGTAGATACCAATTTTACTGGAAACATCAATCTCTTCAAGTTGTCAATAATACCATATTATCTCTTCCATTCAAGCCTTCATCTACACCAGTCTATTTTTTTTGTATCTGCTATTATAGTTCACAATATTTCATGGTTTCATAATTTCATTTGTCCTTGCACCTTCCATCCTCCCTTACATTATCTTCCTTTCATTCTCTATCATCCTTGGACCTTAGAGCCTCAAATATTTTCTTCACCCGAGCCACACTTACTCTCACTTCTCACTCTTCCATAATTTCTCAATTATTCACACTTAAACTGGATTTGAGAATCGTTACTTATACATTCCATACTTCCATGAATTTATTCACATATAAAAGTATGTCTATGGAGTCGACTCCAAATCTCCTCAAAATGGATGTGCGACGTTCCTTAGAAATTGGCATAGGCTCCCCTTTGGTTTTGTGTGCGATCTCCTCTCAGACCACAGTACATACTTCAACACTCAATAGTCATCAGATGCAGTCTCTTCTATCAATCATGGTGGTTGATATGATTTCTACCAATCAAAACACACAATACGCCCTAAACGCTCAACAATTATCCAATTTGTCCTTGATTTGATCTTGATAATCAATCTTGTTTAACATATTGGGACTATGTGTAATCACACTGCACACTCATCTTCCAATCTGGACCTATGTTCAATTATAACTATTGATCCACTTAATTGTCCTTAAAAACACACCAGGCAACCACGACACACAACAATTGTTTGATCTAGAGATCAAATTGATCTCAATCGTTGATCCAATATTCGCATAGCTTGAACCTTTATCTCACAACCATCATCCAATCATATCTCAGATTGATCTCGACCATTGATTTGTCTTGATGGATTCACCGTGGGTCTAAGGTATATCTCTTCCTAGTTTCAAACTTCTGCAACCTCCAAATTATACCCTAAAGTTCCGTCGCACTCATTTTGCACCCATACTTAGAAACTTTTCTAATTATTTCATCATGGGTCTATGAGACATCATGAGTCATCAGATCTCTCACCCTATGGTTCATCCGATATGCGATAAGTGTCAACCTCTTGGACCATTGGATCTTTCAACCTCTTGGTCATCCAATCTGTGACAAGTGGCGACCTCCTGGGCCATTGGATCTCTCACCCTTTAGGTTGCCCGATCACTCTTTGGGTCATTGGTCATTTCTTTGAAATCACTTGTTACTTATTCATTCTTTATACTTAGCCAATTCTCAATATTTCATCGTGGGTCTACAACATTTCCCCGACTCTATATTATGAACCTTGTCCGTCCAACCGATTCTTAACAATTAGTATTTTTTTGGACTCTCACCACGAGTCTGCGAGACATCTTCATTAGAAAGATTCCTTCTTGATAGTTAGTCATTTCTTGAGAAATCTCTATCCAATTGATTCTTGGTACTTATTCATTTTTCAAGATCTCATCGTGGGCCACAGGTCTACGGCATTTTCCCGACTCGATATCTATGACCTCATCTGTCTGACAAATTCTTGACACTTAGTCGATTTTTCAATTTCCTACCATGGGTCTCTTACACTTAGTCGATTTTCAAACTCTCGTCGCAAGTCCATGGGTTCGTGCTCATTTCTTTGCATTCTCTCGATTCTTCGTCATTATCACTATCTCTGAGATGTCTTGGTACTTATTCATTTTTTGAGATCTCTTGCGCTTATGTTGTAGATGAGGTGGCTTCCACATGAACATATTCTTCATGTACACTGGATGACATGGCATTGGTACGTGTATTGAAACATGGCACTGCACGTGGCATCACTATAGTGGACTTCCTCTGATGTGGCATTCATCTGACTAGATATGTAGCGTTGATGAGGTTGTTATCATGGTGTTGACATGGCTAAGTTATACCACTAAGTATTGGACTCCATTTGATCTATACCACTAAGTATTGGACTCCATTTGATCGTCGTTCGGCTTCTAATTTCACCATACTTGCACAGCTTGATTTCTCTGGGATTGATTGTTCGTAATCATTCTATATTCATACAAAACCTCATTACCACACATAGCATTATATTCTTCTTCTGCCTGATTTGGTCTGATTCACTCTGGTATTTATAGTTGCACACATTCATCTTGTTGTTATGGAATTGTTGTTCCAGGTAAACACGTGGCTTTGGTGCTCATGATTGTTATAGTCCTTTCTACCCTTGACATCAATGACAATAATTTCCAACACCCATAAATGTTATGGCCCTATTATCTTTATGTTAATTTCTTCCATGGTCTTTAATGCAATGGCCTATTTTCTCAATCATATTTCTACACAAGACAATATACTTCTATTTATGTAGGTCATCTTTCTAGATATTGTGCTATTACAATCATTTTGAGATATGAGTTGGCATGGAGCATGAATTAGCTAACACTCTTCCATGGATTTGTTATTTTCATAAATTCTCCAATCTTTTATCCAAATGTCTTTGTGTTGCTCAAATGTTGATCAAATTTCCAAGGCAGACCATTTTTCAACTTGAGAATGTTTGGAATCAATTGTTCAATTGCTTGCATAAGATTCAACCACCAATAATAATTTATTCAAATTTTCTTAGCCTCCGAGAACCTTTATTGGTGGAATCACTTGAGTATATTCATTCTCGAATAGTCAATCTAGCTATTTCATTTTGGGAGGCCACATATGGAAAAACTTATTCGTTATCTTACACAGAATCACTAGTTCCAGTTCTTAGTAATTGGGTACAGAAAGTGAAAATTACTCTGTTTGTATTCAATATCGTGTTCTACACAATGTGAAAATGAAACTGTGTTGGAGCCAACAAAATAATTATGTCCAAATATCTCATAGAATATTGATATCAACAACACATGCTCTGGTTTTACAAACTATAGAACTGCCAACTATCAGTCAGGGTTAAACAAGGAAGCATCAATTGGATCGACTTATTTTAATTTCATTGTTGGCTCTCAAAATATTAAATGCTACCAGGGGATACAACATTCTTATTCTACATGGATAGGTTAAGTTCCCTCGAGAAACTTGCAAGGGGTTATAAATAGTCGTGAAGGATCAATTAATGTAATGAACCAAAATGTAATCCTTTTTAAAGGAAGGAAGAAGCTAAAGTTCATGGATGACAACTAAGATATACATTATGTCACAATTCCATCATGGGTAGAAAGGAAATTGCATCCTTTGAAAGATCACTAGAGAGAGTTCAAAGTGCACAATGAGGGAGGGGAATGAATACTACAAGACATGGTCCAGAAATCAAGACTTATACAATTGTTGATTATAGTCAAGTAAATGGTGATTCAAAAGAGCCCAAAGAATTTAATCTTACTAATATATGAATACAGTTACTATGATATCCATCTCTGGAAATATGCATGTATAACAAATTTGACGTGGGCATAAGTATTCCAGAAAATAAGTAGGGATTGTTTGGATTCCCTTTTCAAATGCTTGTGATATTTTTGCCAATATGACCACCAAGGAGTATTATCTAGTGATTTTTCAAGAATCTTGAGCTACTTTTCTTAGGAAAGAAACAATTCTAATTGCTTCACTACATTTTCATACAAATTTTTTAAAATATGTGAGTTCTTGTTCCCTAAAATGGCTTTGTTATGTAAAATGAAACTTGTGTAATGATAATACAAAGTATGCAAATGATGCCTCTATTAGTGAAAGTGGTATTCTTTGTAATACACCAAATGCTTTGTCTCCCACTTTAAGTATTAAACCATCCTCTTCATATCCTTATTCTTAAGTCTTCATCTTACTTTAATGTTAGTGATGATTGCAGTCTTTTTAATCAGCTACATGTGCACACTCTATATCCCTCTTCTTAGCTTCTTAGTGATAGGGATTTAGTTTAGAGACACTTGAGTTACTGATCAGTAAAGAAGACAAAATAATTTTCAAATGAGGTAGGCATCTTACATAGGATAGATTGTTATTCCTGGTCTTTTATGGAAACTAATCTGTTGTCTTCTTGTCTTTTTGTTTTCATTATTTCAGGTATGTTTTTATTGATATATATAACAAAATGGATACAAAAATTTATGTAACGTCTATGTTCATGATAATTCTTGAATTGAAGGCATTTATGATTATGATTAATATGGTTTTGTTGAATATGATTTAGACTGGATCAGGTAGTCATTTTTATCATGACTATCTAATGATAAATATAGACATTTGAATACTAAGACCCAAAAGTACCCATAAACAGTGGCCAAGGCATGTTTGGGGTTTTCATGTGTCTCTATAAGAAAAATGAGACCATATCCAATGGTAGCATCCTATAATGTAATAGACATACATGTACACCCCTTTAGAACCTACACACACCTTCATCGAGTAGATGGTGAGACCAACTCCATTTCCGACCCTACACAACTTCAGTGGGAATGCAACTTGGAGAAGAGTCACAAATAATTGCCTCGAGTTGTGAATAATTTACCATATGTTATCTTTCCTAGAAGTTCTCATGTACACTTGTGCTTTCTTAAACTCTTTCAGAGCTCTCAAGTTTTCACTTAGCCTTAAGGGATCTTAAGCAAAATTGGATAATCAAGGTGTCGTTTGTTGTAAAACAATATCTATCTAAATTAATGTTTGTGAGCTTCAACACCTCATGAAGTAATTAGATCCCACTTTCAAAAGGGTTATTTGGTAGGGGAAGACCACAAACCCAAAAAGACTCATTGTACCATGAAACATCATCAATATGGACTCTCGCTTCATCCTACACATTGAGGGAAAGGACAGTGAACACATCATAACTCCCTAAACCCTAACAACATCCATAAATTATTTAGCCAACCGCTATTGTGTTTTTGGACTGCAGCATAGAAAAATGATATTTTTAACATACATATGTACAAAAATTATCAATCCTTCAATAAAATTCCACAAGGTTTTCAATAACTAATTGAAACATTGATTGTCACTACTTAAATATCAAATATCTTTTTTTGCAAAAAAGGTCATGAACTTCATGTTGTTTGCATAATCTCATAAACATTGAAATTGAAGGGAATTATTAGGGCACAAGGAAACAAAAAGATCGTCTCTGTTTTTCTATTAATGTTCATCTTGGAACCATCATAATAGCCAAGGAAGTAAAACTCAACACATATAAGTGAAACGTTTGTTGAATTTACTCAAGAAACTTTTCCCAACCACGTTGTAAGAACGAATTAATGGCTCAAGTGACTCGCACATATTAGCTTGTTGGTGTTTGAAACACAAACAAATCATTTCCTTCAATAATATATGCACCCACAACCTCTGCTTGCTTGAATATTGTTGTAGCAAACTCCACCAATACTCTTTCATCTTGTAGCAAACATTAAAGCTTTGACCATACTTGTAAATGTAACCCTCGATCTCATTTAGGAAATTCACTTGTATACAGAGGAACACTAGATCTCCCAAGGAAAACATCCAACAATTATTGAAGTAGAACATATATTCTTTATTCTTGCAAGTAAAAGCTCATAGATATGTTTATACCTCTCAGAATCATATTCCCATGTACGTGTAGCAAGACGCAAAAATAACCATTTTGATACTTCTTAACAAATTTATTACCTTTCAAGGTGAAAATATCTAGTCCTTTTTAATATAGGTCAATACCAAGTGAAAAACTTTAGCCAATATGATGAATAGTATGTTTAAGAAGCGGTCATTTTAGAAATGAGTTTGAAGATTTTTTCGAATTTTGTAAGCAATTTTATATCAAAATTTTTAAAAATGAATTAATACTACATATGAATCAATGCTACATATAAATTTATTTGATCAGAGTTATTATTCCCCCTAAGCATGATTATGAGATCCACCCATAAGAAATGAAAAAATTTAGTTGGTTTATCATCACCAGCTATGGTCGATTTTTTAGATTGATATTACTAAGTGGAAAACTAGATGAAATTTATTGCAACATATACCTCTAACTTGAGTCTGAGTTTTTTTTCAAGAATGGGGCCACTACTTAATGACTAGTTGAAGGTGCATTCTTGTCTATGGTGGCGCCAATATAGGTTGTGTAGAAAGTACAATTTCATAAAAAATAATAAATATTTTATTGAAAGTATGCGATGTTATCATACTTGCTAGGTGTTTAATATTTTTACGAAGGGCAATCTGTAAATATGCATATGAACCTAAGTTGGTTTTAATACTTCATTTTTCAACAGTGTTTAAGAATGGCTTAAATCTTGAGTAAACCCTCTAAAAAAATGATGCAAGAGGTATAAAAATGACCTAGAGTTCAACAAAATAACTTGGATTTTCGGTTCTAATTCCATTGGATGCCTTATTACTTTAACACAAAAAGCCTCACGATATGGGTTGAATAGCTAGGAATTTTGTGTATACAATGACTTTGAGCACTTAAGTTCTCAACACATATTTGATGACACACATCTAAGAACACTCAAAAGACCACATTTTCTCACAAATGGTACATTCCTTCACATAGTCAGTACATACTTGATGCTCACTTGCATGGATAAATACTATTGGTACTTGTGATTTGTCTTACTATTTGGAATACCCTAAGGATCTGCTTCCTCGTGATAACAAATTGACCTAACATGTAAAGATGAATATCTCTTGAATACTGGTAATGTTTTTCATTGTCCTCATGGTTAAAACCCTGCATTAATGATCATTATTACGTTGTCCTCATTGGTCTCTGATACACAGGTATAATTGGGCTTTAAACACTAATATTTTCATGTTTTTTTACTACCACAGGAATATGTGAAAGATAATGGTTACCTTTTCATAATTTTGTACTATGGAATGCCTTCAATGTTATCATTGTTTTCATGGTTGAGGTATTGTGTTAATTCGTGATCATTGTGTTGTGCCCTCCACAACTACCCACTAAAATTCTCTAACTTGGAGGATTTCATTGTGTGCCCCCTATCAAAATTTTGGAAAAGTATTGTATCACTACTTACTTGATTTGATACTAACATAGGAAACTAATATTTTTCTAATACAGTCTAAATCCTAACCCTGCAAGCAATCATGAAAATCAAAGGTCTTAAGCTTTTCCACTTGTTTATTGATTGGCACTTTTCCGAAAAGACCAATTTCAAATTCATGCTCAACCATAAGGAAAATCTTCACTTATCTGATCATGCCTGAAAGTCATCGGGATATTACTCACCAAGAAATTGCTCCTTGGAATAAATAGATGAATAACTCTAATTTATATTCTAATAGAACCTTTCTGATAGTACTATAAAAAAGAGTTCTATCATAATTATTATTGTCAGAAGGATTTTCACCCTTGTAAACTCGACTCTAAATACATTAATAGTGAAGTGATTGGACTCTCGCACATGAATTGTCCTCCACTCAACCATAATTAAGAAGGGTTAGGGTATTTCATATATACATAACACATTGTAAACTCTAACCAACTTATTGTTCGCCATTGTAAACTTGTGAAATCTCTACTCTGGATATTGCAAAAGAAAATTAGCGTCGACCCCAAACAAAATCCTGAGAAACATGTATGGGATTAGTTAATTTTTTATTTTTTGTATTGTTGTGTCTACTCAGTGAACTTATGTAATGTTTGGTCATTGTAGAACATAACATCAATGGAATGTCATTCCCAAAAACCAGAAAGCGTAAAAATCCCATAGCAAATGCACCAGTGCCTACACTTACCCTGAATCTAGAAGATATCGTGACTACAGATACCAGTTACCACAATGGGGTAGACCATTGCCCCCTATACAATGAAATCTACAAAATCTTCAACATTGGGTATTTCCCACCATAGTGCAATAACCTGGAAGTCTATCATAATATTCAAAAGAGTTGTATTCACCTGGTGGTCACTCGTTCAATGTTGTTTCCATACAACGACACATCATATTGGTGCCTCCAACATCTCGACCAAGGTACTGCTACAATTCTGAGAAAAGAGAAAGCATCGATAGTCTCAGTAAGACCAGAGGATATCAAACTCCAATATCACATCCTAAGGCCTGAGGTTTCCCGAAATGAGCCATTCTTGAGAAAATTCAGGAAGGAAAATAAATATTTTGAGGAATTGATGGAGGATTGGTGGTGCGACGAGGAGAGAAAATTCAAACAAGGACAACAACTAATCCATGCACAGGAGCTCAAAATACCCTACAGAATGCTAGCAACAATGTTATGTGGACATTATGGTGAGGAGAAAAGCATTGATTTTCAAATGGAGTGGCTTCTAATGGAAAACATTGTAGTAAAGATAGGGAAGATATTTAATTGGGTGGACATATTGGCCTTAAACATTTTCTAGAATGCCAAGAATTCCCCAGGTATGAAGAAGCCCAATTTCTATATGTTTGCATATCTCATTGATGTTGTATGTTCTTCCGTACATTTTTCTTCCTTTGGGTGGAATTGGGACTCTAGCCAACAACCTATCCATGTATATTGTTCTAAATTGTGGGATGTGAACTACAAAAGGCACTTCTATGATATTTGTGACTATTTCCTTGCTCCCCTGTATAACATAATTTTTGGATATTCCCCCTTTATAATATCAAAAGAAACAATGGTTTCCCTAAAAGGTATTATAGACTAGTATCTTGGAAAATATTATACCTACATCAGAGTTTTTAGGAACTCTAAAGCCCCACACCTTCTACCTAAATATGTCCCTAATAGATTGTTGATGAGGGAGGTTGCTTACCAGACCATCGTGACTGGCATAACATATTTTTTCTCGGGTATTAAAAAAACGCTTTGCCCATATTCCTTGTAACTATAGGGAGGTACACATTGTTGAACGGTTCTCATGCTAGGAAAGAAGCAGAGGCCCTGTAGGAGTTGTGTTTGTGTAATGAGAGCCTAAAGGACATGTCCCATAATGATCTGAAATATATTTGCAGAACGAAATGAATACAGATTATTATCAAAATATGCTTAACACAGAATAACAGATATACAGTAAAATTGGTTTCTATTCAATAAGGAAATAAGTTGAAACTGTAAAATGCAGCAGAAACAAGCTTGCTATAATGGTGGTGGCTTATCTCTGAGAAGAGATGTGACGGCTACGCTCATTCATAAGAAGATGATTACAATGAAGCTCTGAAGGAATTTTTACAATAAACAGGAATGTCCAAAACCCTAGACATCCAAATAACCTAACCCTAGGAGATGAAGCACCAAAAGTCATGTGGGCCCGGTTTGGGTAATTTAGTACATCAACTTCTCGAGGTCGTAACTTTTGCATACTGTCTTCGTTTTACGTGCACGATAGACCATTGGAAAGGTCTGTCCAAGGAATACACATTTTTTTTCTATCTCTCAAATGTCAATCTGATTGTGGCGAGCCCTAAAAAACAATGTTTAGGGCCTCAAAATGGCCCCGCAAGTTATGGACCCGAAAACTAGGGAAAAAACTGCCAAACTGGAAAACTGCCAAAAAGAGCCAATTGGAATAGGTGGGAGGCCACTGACATCCATCTATATCAACCCTCCCCCATTAGGAAGAAATTCTCTCCATTTTGTTGAGTTCCCCCATTAGATGAGGAAATTTCTACTGAATTTGGCCTTGAGTGAGCGACTTGCCTTAGTGAAAGAGATGCCTTGCTTTGACAACTCGATAAAGTTGGATCCTTTGCTGGCGAGTGTAATTGATGTGTTTGTCCACAATCTGATCATTGGATTCCTGTTGTATGCATTCGGGGTTGAGCTCTGTTGTTGTCAGTTGTTCTATTATCTCTGAGGTGTCCAATAATGGTGGGAAATACGATCGAAGGATATCCACATTGAACACTGGGTACAAGCCAAGGAAAGGAGGAATGTTGAGATCGAAAAAATTATCACTCATAGCCTTGGTGATGGTGTACAGCCCATAACAGAGTGGGAAAATCTTACGATGGGGTCCTGTAAGGTGCTCTTTCTGCAAGTGCAACTAAACTTTGTCGCCCACCTAAAACTTATGTGGCACCCCATGTTGATCATGGCGTTGCTTGTACTTGTCATTGGACTTCTATAGGATATCCTAAACCTGTTGGCAGATCTATTGTCTTCATTCAATGAACCAGGTGGCTTTTTTAACTTCAATTGGAGCAGGAGATGAGTTGGTCGAGGTGACCGCAAGGGGTAGTGCAACATCTATGGGACCCAATGGTTGGAATCCCAACCCCACCTGAAAGGGGTTGTGTTCGGTTGAGCTATGCAGGGATTGGTTGTAGCTATGTTGAACATAGAGGAGACTCCCATCCCATGTGCGAGGGTGCTTGGAATTATACATGCACAGGATATGCACGATCATTTGATTTATGACCTCGGTTTGGCCATCTGTCTAGGGGAGGAAGGTCATGGATTTGGTGAGCTTTGTGTCTAGCAGTGACCAGAGGCTTGACTAGAATGTGTTGAGAAATCGAATATCCCAATCTAAGACAATGATTTGTGGGATTCCAAAATGTACTCAGACTTGTTCAAAGAAGAGCTTGGTAGTGGCCTCTGCTACGATGCTCTTCTTGTAGGCAGACAGAATCACCATCTTAGAAAAGCGATCCATAACCACAAAACCATAGTCATTGCCCCGCTTGGTGGACGGGAGGCCCGAAATGTATTCCATTGAGATAGATTCCCAAGGCCTGTCAAGAGTAGGAAGAGGGGTGTACAGGCCTTGTTTCTTAGTGGTCAGTTTGGCAATCACGCAGGTAGTGCAGGACTTGATATACTTGTTGACCTCCTATCAAAGTTTCATCCAGTAGAAATGTTTCTGTAGCATTGCCACTCTATTTTAAACATCAAAGTGTCCTACCACTTGACTATAGTGGGCTTCCCAGATCAGCTTCACTCACTTTCTTGATGGAACGGAGATATGGCCCAGACAAAACAACAGCCCGTCCTCGGGATGGAAATTATCAACAACTTCATTTGCGCCCAACATTTGGTAGGTGTTGGTGAAGTATGGTTTTGTCTCATAGATTTGGGGCCATCCAAAGGTCTCATGGTCGCAAGAGTCTAGCATTGTGGTGAGTGTTGTGACTAGTGGTATGCTGAGGCAATCAACGATGTTGTTGGTGCTTCCCATTTATACTTGATGTTGAGGTGGAGTTGCTGCAAGTAGGTGGACCACTTTTGATGGTGGTCATTATGTAATTTTCCTTGTGTCTGCATGAACTGCAATGGCTTATGATCAGTGAAAATGATTGTCTCCTTCCCAAGAATGTAATGTCTCCACTGGAAATAGGCTTGCATAATGGAGTACAGTTCTTTGTCGTAAGTAGGGTACTTACGGACAACATCTGATCGTGTCTCGCTATGATAGGACATAGGATGGTCATGCTGAGTGAGAATAGTGCCCGCTGCATAGTCTAAAGCATATGTCTCAATCTCAAAGGGTTGATGCAAGTCTGGTAGTGAAAGTATTAGGGTTGAGCACAAGCATTGCTTCAAATCATCAAACGCTTATTGTTGGGACTGGCCCCGCACAAATTTCGCCTTACCACCACCGCTGGTTACTTGGTTGAGGGCCCATGTAATATGAGAGAATCCCACCATGAACCTATGGTATAAATTTGCAAGGCCCAAGAAGATTCAAAGCTCAGTGAGTGTGGTTGGGGCTAGCTAGTCACGAATGACTTGGATTTTGGCTGGATCAACATGTACGCCATGTTGATCAACAATGTAGCCCAGGTAATTAACCATGTCCATGGTAATGGAAGGAGAATTTGCAAGAGTTGGTAAGGCTAGTGTTGCCACAGGTGTGCGAACACCTACCTATTGGATATGATGCAAGTGTTCTGCCCAAGTCTTGTTGTAAATGAGGATGTCATCCAAAATACACCACTACAAAAGTATTGGTGAATGGTTGAGAATATCTTCCATCATCCCTCATGAAAGAAATTAGTTGGGCATTTTTCAAATACCGGGCACTTGTGTAACCATTCAAAGCCTTCCTTTGACGGAAGGTGGTCTTCCACATGCATCCCTACATGCATTCTATCGGGTTGGTGATAGCTGGACTTGAGATCAATCTTATTGAAGTATTTGGCCCAAATTGAGCTTATCAAGGAATTAAAAGATCTATTCGGGGAATCAAGTACGGTTTTACATTTGTATTGATTTTATTCGAGGCTCAATAATCAATCGATCATGACCCATTTTAGTATTTACGCATGATTGGGCTCCAGTAGGGTGATGAGATGGGATGGATGTTCCCCTTGTGGACGGTTCTTCAAGATCTATAAGCGATCTCCCTCATTCTCTATGACTGACGGTAGGCCCGACCCATTGGGCAATGATGCATCGAGGGTCATGCTCGATGGGTGCTTGATTTGACAATGTAGAGGTACCCTGGTAGGATAGGAGAAGATATTTAAGTATTCTTTCACAACCTTATCCACTTACTTTTTCTATGTGGAGAGGGTTGACCCGCGAGAAAACCACGGATGTGGCTCACGATCTTTAAGCTCATCTTGAGAGAGATGTAGCAGATGACAAACTTCACTGTCTGAGATATTACCTTTCTTCATTGATTGGTAGAGATCAAGGAAATAACCTTGGCAGGTGGGGCGGCTTAATTGCTCTGTTACAATTTTACTTGTTCAAAATGGTATTATAACAGCGTAGACCTAGACTCATATACAACATAGCGTTTCCATAAATATGGTTGGCCCAAAATAACTTCATAGAAATAAAGAGTTGAAACATCAAAAAATACCTCATGTTTGAATGGTTTGATGTTGTATGACATGTGACATTTTTGGTTGACACGGAGATATCGTCCCTGGTGTAGCCACCTTATGTTGTATGGTTTTGGGTGTGTTGTTGTCGACAATCACAACTATTTGACGTCCTCTTTTGAGATGAGGTTTTTTTTGGATACCACTATCAACAATGAAGTGTAGCGGGGTGCCTTTTACCCATATTTGTGAATGAAAAAGTCACTTTCTTTCCTCTGGCTCGTCTAGTTCACGGGGATGGAGCTTGGTGGTAAGCGGTAGCGGGTTTTGCGTCTATGATTTGTCTCCTCCTTTCTAGTTCACGGATAAAAGTCCGGAACCCACATTTGGTCGAGGATTTCCTGCCTCATTACCGATGGCGCTCGAGAACAATCAACGGTGATGTTATGCCGGGGGCTCTTATGGAAGTGGGACCACTTCAGGTATATTTTTTTGTCTTTCCAATGTCCTTCTTTGCTTGCTGCTTAAATTGGTTGTCTTGAGGGTTGTTAATTTTCTCTGTCCTTTTTCTATAGGTGCAGGTGTGGCATTGTCAGCAGGGCAAGTCGCTTGACAACCTCTGTTGGCATAAGGTTCTTCTGGATACCACTATCAACAATGAAGTGTAGCAGGGTACCCTTCACCCACATCTGTGAATGAGAACGGTGCTTGCCTTCCTCTGGCTCATCTAGTTCACCAGGATGGAGCTTGGTGGTAGAAACGGTAGCACTGGGTTTTGCGTCTATGATTTGTCTCCTCCTTTCTGGTTCTGAATCAAAGTCGGAACCCACATTTGATTCAGAGGATTTCACCTCAGCCACCAGTGACTGCTCCGAGAGACAATCAACAGTGTTATGCCAGGGGCTCTTATGGAAGTCGGACCACTTCCCGGTATATTTCTTTGTCTTTCCAATGTCCTTCTTTGCTTGCGGCCTAGACTGGTTGTCTTGAGGTTGTTAATCTTTTCTCTGTCCTTTTTTCTATAGGTTGGTGCTTCCCTTTCCTGGCTTAATATGAGGGGTTCCCAGGCCCAAATTTTTGCATATTTTGTTTGAGCTTTTGTTGAATTTCGACGACATATCGGTAGGCTGCACCCAAGTATGAGATGTCCAGAAACACTATTTCGGCCTTGATGTATCTATGCAGACCACCATAATACTTGAGCACCATATCTCGCTCAGAATATTTGATACCCATCTTGGTGAGAAAGGTATGGAAGATATTTGTGAACTCGGGCACCGCTTGGTCTCTTTCCTACCACAGTGTGGTCCATTTTGTGTACAGGTCGTCATAACTTCCAACATGGTAGTATTTTTCCTTAATAGCATCCCTTAAGGACTCCCAGGTGACTATGATTGTAAATAATGAGGGTTCCTATGTTTCCTTTTTCTCACATAAAATTTACCACCAATCTTTGACATGGGGGACGGCTTTGACGATCGCAAAAGTAATATTTTCTTTATTCGAGAAGTTATGGACAGAGAAATATCCTTCTAGAAGATTCAACCATTTTTCTATCGTATCTGTGTCTATCTGACCTTCAAATATAGGAATATTGAAGTTGATTTTTACCTTGAAGGGGGTGGCGCCTCCGTTTGAGAAAGATGTGTTGCTTTTTGGTAGCCGCCAAAGGATTTGTGCAAAACTATCTATCATCTTGTTCCTATGTTGCGTGAGGGCTTCCTCGAGAAACATTTTGAAGGGTCTCTTGTCCCATCGTATTTCTTTTCTTCTACCATGAGAGGTCTTTTGGGCATGTGAGAGCTTTTGTCCTCAAGAGAAACAAGCTCGAGACCCAATTCTTTGTACCCTGACCTCGTTGGGGACATGCATTAAGAAGAACAAGGAGAAGACCATTCTGATACCACTGATTCGGAATATATTTGCAGAACGAAATGAATATAGATTATTATCAAAAGATGCTTAACATGGAATAACAGATATACAGTAAAATTGGTTTCTATTTAATAAGGAAATAAGTTGAAACTGTAAAATGCAGAGGAAACAAGCTTGCAAGAATGGTGGAAACTTATCTCTGAGAAGAGATGTGAGGATTGCACTCATTCACAAGAAGATGATTACAATGAGACTCTGAAGGCCTTTTTACAATAAACAGGAATGTCAAAAACCCTAGATATCCAAAAAAACTAACCCTAGGAGATGAAGCGCCAAAAGTCATGTGGACCCCATTTGGGTAAGTTAGTACATCAACTTCCCAGGGTCGTAACTTTTGCATACGATCTATGTTTTAGGCACACGATATCCCATTGGAAAGGTCTATCTGAGGACTACACATTTTTTGTTATCTATCTAAGATCATTCTAACTATGGTGAGCCCTAAAAAATGTTTTTTATGGCCTCAAAATAGCCCCGCAAGTCAGGGACCCGAAAACTAGGGAAAAAACTGCCAAACTGGAAAATTGCCAAAATGAGCCAATTGGAATAGGTGGGAAGACACCGACATCCATCTAGATAATAGAAATAATATCCCTAAATCATGTCAAAGCAATTGGCCTTACTAACCAAGTAACCCATGTACTAAATTATGTAGAGGAGGTCTTCAAGGGGTTTTAATATTTGAATAAGTGTTGAGCAAGTTACCAAATGAGGTGGCCTAGGAAAAGATTATAAGGGATGACGAAGAGAAGAGAAAAATGAGTGAAGAACAATTCCTCCTACTCCTAGAGAAGGACTAGGAAAATATAGAGGCTAAGGAATGGGAGGAAAGAAATAAAGTGGAGGAGAGACACCATAAAGCAATAATAGCTCAAGAAGAATATCCAAGAAAGCATGCAGAGAAAGGAAAGGTGAAAAATGAACCTAAGAAGAGTTACAAGGTGGATGAAAAGAAGAAAAAGGAGGATGCATTAAAAAGGCTTGTTGATTAGAGGAAGAAAAAGAAAGAAGAGGAAACAAAATCTCAGGAAGATGCACTTCAACGGAAAAAGGATGAAGAGAAGAAAAATAGACTAGCAGTAGAGGAAAAGGCAAATAAAAAGAAAGAAGAGGAAGAATAGAAGAAGGTTGTTGAAGTTGAATCCAAAAGGAAATCCAATGAGGAAGAAGAGAAGGAAAGACAAAAAAAAAGTTGAAGAAGACCCAAAATAGTCCAGCTACACCAAATGTGGGAATAATTGGCATTCCCCTACAGGAATGTACCCCTCTTATGACCATACTAGGTAATATATATTTCTCCTCACAAGTTTTGAACTTTCATGACGTTGTAGTGGCAATAGGGAAATACTACTACAGTGAAAAAACCAAGGGAATTGAGAAGAGGTCAAGCAAGAGGAAAAGAGGGGATACAACTATCAGCCATCCATCAACCAATAGAATTATTGAATGGAAGGCGGGGCCTGATCCCAAATAAAATGCCATCCAAATTGCCTCTGCTCTTCATGCATTTGCAGGGGAAAATGTCATGCCTGTGTATCACTTGGCTACTGCCTTAGACACAACACAAGTCAGAATTGTTGAATTTGAAAACACCATGAACACACAAAAGGATGACATTATTGTTGAATTTGAGAAGGTAGAAAAAATTGCAGAGAATCTCCACAATGAGGAGACAGAAAAGGCTCTATAAGCACATAAAAATAAAATGGAGGCAAAATTTGAGAAGAGGTCTCACACAAATGAAAACTTGCATAGGGAAGAACTAGATTCCCTTAAGCAGGACCACTCTAAGGAAATGGAATAAATGAAAAATAAGTATACATTGGAATTGACCAGTCTACAAGTAGAGCAAGTAGAAATTAACAAATTTTTGGAACAACAGGAGCACAAAATTCTAGGGCTAGAACAATATAAAGAGAATCTTGAGAGAGCTATTGAATAAAACAAAGCAAGAACCCTCTCCCTAGAAGTCCTGAGGGAAGAAGCCACAATTGTTAATGAGGAACTAAAATCTGAGCAAAATAAGTGTTTCAGTGTCATGAATGACATCTATATTAATAAATATGACCAAATAAGGGTTGAGGATTAAATTGACGAAATCATGGACATATATCAAAAGGATAATGATTCCTTTGATAGAATTGTAGATTGGCAGGGTGTATATAAGAATCCATCAGCTACCCTACCACTCTACACCACCAAACATAAGCTAAAAGATCAAGTCTTTTTGAATACCTGGAAGCCTTTGCTAGAGGATGTTTGAATCATTCAAAAAGTGGTGAAAAATTCATATAATAGGTTGTGGAATGCCTCTGATGAGCTTCTAGAAGAATTCAAGATGAAAATCATGCATGAAATTGACAAGGAAGCCCTAGTTGAATTGAGAATAGTTGAAGTGGAGGAAACAAGGGAAACCAATCAAAAAGATATTGAGCGACTAACATAAGTGAATAAATAAGTTTTGAATGAATACATGATGAAGCCCATCAAGCTGATCAGACTGGCCCAAACTTTCATAAAGAAGATAGAGCAGGAATTAAAACTAGAAGTCACAACAAAAAATTGTGATGGGGAACTGGACTTTGAAAAGATGTAGTTGAGAACACTGGAGAAGATAATGGAAGATTACATACTTTGGAAGGAGTATCAGGATCATATGGAATCACAAAGAGTCTCACTATTATCTTAAAGTCCATAACTGTCCCTTTTTAATTTTGTTTGTTCTCACCTGTTGTAACGAGTATGGAATATGGAGAGACAAGTTTGAATTGTCCTCTAACAATAGGAAGTTTCAGAATGTAAACATTCCCTCTTGTTTTATAAAAGAGGATACAGCTAATAATAAAGTGATTTTGATATGTGTTGTATCGGAACAATATTTGTGTTGTGTGATTAATAAACAAAACGACATTATTGGGAATTCCTGAATCAGATATGTGAATGTGAGATTTCTCTTTGTGTATATGTCTATTGTATGGATGTTATGGAGCATAGTGATATGAATTTCTTCTCTATTGTGTTTTGTATATTTATATTGTCTAAATTTCCTTATGAGTACAACAAATAGTGTGATCAGTAGGTCATCAATTAATTGTTATTTTGTTTATTTCATTATTATACTAACACATTATTTGCATACGTGAACTTGTTATTTTGCAGATAGTAATATTCTTTATTGTACTCAATTTTAGTAGATTGCTCCTGATCAGGATAGGCTAGAATAGTGTAGAATTTCATTTAGAATAGATTTAGGTGGCACTAGTTACATTTAAATTTAGATTTTAATTCATTTGAGAACATTTTGTTCTCATATTCATATTAGATCATTTTTATTTAGTGTGGAAACCAGGCCAACATATTGGTTGGAAACGCTATTCCAAATGAGAGTGGGTCTAATCAAGACCTGCCATCAGGACCTGTAAAAAGAAATGGTGCTATAAGCAGGGCCATCAAACTGAAATGATGCTAAGAAATTGCAAACCCCTACCCATTCGATTATGTTGATAAAAATTTCCAAGTGATTTTCACCCTATCAATCTCGCATAGGTTTTACATCCTCTATCTTATTCTCTGAATACTTTCACTCAACTCTCCACTCAACGAGGTTTTCTTCTTTCAGATCTTGTTTCACCAACGTCTCAAACATTCATCGACGTTGAACTTGCATGTATAGTCCAACAAACCCATGAGTGTGTATTAACTCACCACTAGAATAGACAAACCAGACATCCCCCTATTGACTTTTCAATATTAGAGGGCCAAAGAAGTCATATGTGGGAATAAACGGTTCTTGAAATTCCCCTTTCCCATGAAGGAAACCCAACCGCTAGGACACCAGATTACCATCTATTGCAACTCTTGCAAGGAGTCTCAAAACCCTCAAACTTCGACCTAGAAATCCATTTACTTTATGGGGGTGGTAGACCTCCAATTCCTCCTGAATATCCACCTGGAACACCAAGAGGTGGACCCAAAGAATAACCCGAGGGAGGAGGAGGAGAATAAATCCTTTCCAATCCTCAACTAATGGCTGAAGTTAAAGCAAACTAACAGAATAACCAACCTTGTTTGGTTCCTGATGGCGTCACAGTACACAGGACAGTGCATGACATGCCCAAACACCTTGAGAATTTCTTACCCAAGTTCGACCCAAACAAGAAATATTCTACTAAAGACCATATTAACAAATTTATGCTCGTAGTCAAACTAATGAATGTGCAACATGAAGATGTCATATGCAGGCTATTTCCTTATACGCTTGAGAATAAGGCTTCCACCTGGTACTTTTTCTTTAGCTCAAGCTTCAATCACTACATGGATTCTTTTGAAACCACTTTTATTGAACAACTTGGTGAAGAAAAGACCCCCAACAACTTTGGTTCTAGATATTTCCAGGATTAAAATGGATGAAAGGGAAAAGGTTAGGGATTTCAATCAAAGGTTTCTCACTTTAATGACTAAAATTCCTCAAGCTTCCAAACATGTTCAAGATGTTTCAATTGATTTTTATACTTCAACTCTCCCCGTTTCCATGGCAATTTTTGTTAAAAGGGGTGAGAAAAATACTTTGGAAGCAACCTTTAAAGAATCCATCAAAGTGGAAAAGGACATGCTTAGTCTTAAAATTAACCTTGGAGTTCAGTCTTCAAAATATAAATCCAATACCAAAACCAAAGCTACTTTCACAAAACCTCATGAAGAAAAGAAATATCAAGATTCCATAGATGTGGAAGCCCTCCAAATAATTGTAAGGAAACTTTCCAATGAAATTATTCATATGAAAAAGAATTGTGGAGAAGGCTCTACCAACCCCAATAATTTTTTCAAATTTCAACCCAAAAAAGAAAAGAGCACTCATCCTACCACTAAAACAACCCCTCCTTCAGAAGGCATAAACATGGAAGATTTTGTACAAGCCCTTAAATCTTTGGAAAATGACACAAAAATTGAATCCTAGGAAAATGAAGAAGGGGAAGCAAAACAACAAGATCAATCTCAGGAGACCGATGAAACAAAAGAAAAGGAAGTCAATACTTTTTGGGATATTTATTTTAGATTGGGGGATGAAGAATAATAAAATGTGGAAGAGATTTATTTGTCCTAAAATATAGTAACCACAAGAAGTGCAAGTAAGGCATAATCTTCCAACCCTCCTTCCTCTTCCAAAACTGCTAAGACAACATTCAACACCCATAAGACACCCTCTAGAGATAGGCAGGTTGCCTCTTATACTCCTCCATCTAAATTGGATTATGATTTCTTGGAAGATTTGAAATTAACTAAGGCTAATATATCTTTGTTTGAGCTCATGAAGCTACCTCAGATCTAAGACAATTTTATCAAGACATTACAAGGTATTTCTTCTAAGAACACTAAAGAAGTCAATGTGGGGAGAAGTAAATGGAAAGGTAAAGTAGGTTAGACCATTGATAAGACAGGACTAAAGAAACCATTAGTTTTATATGCATCTCTAACTAACCAAAGATCAAAATATTATACTCCTCATTTCTTATTGACCTATGAAATTTTTAACAAGAATGTACATAATTGCATGGTGGATTTGGGAGCTTCTTCTAGTGTGATGCCCCTTAAAGTTTGTAAAAAACTCAATGTTAAGCCTAAAGAATCCGATATCCAAATCATCCAATTAGACAAGTCAAAGGTCAGAGTTATTGGAGATTTAAATAATGTCTTGATCAGATTATCATCCAACCCTAAAGTGCATCAAGCAATTGACATTATAGTAGTAGATATCCCTAATACTTATGGAATGCTTTTGATTAGAGATTGGTCTACTATGATTGATGTATAATTTGTTACTAATTGGTCAAACTTATCAACTCCTTACAATGGAAAACCCAATCAAATCAAAGTAGTCAAAGAAAGATACATGAAGCATGTGATAACAGACTTAAATTATCCTAATGAACCCATAATGTTTAATCATTCTATTTTGGGAAATTATTCTTATGATTATTTCTTTGGGAATCACATTGTCGAGATTTCATCTTATATGGAATCAAACACACAATCTGAAATCCTTCATTCCATTCATATTACTGAGCTTCATTGTAATATAGTACACATAAATGATACTAACCCTGATGTACAACCTAACATAGTGTCTAGGGATAAGTTAGAAGTATATGTTAATTTTAATAACTCCAATAATTCAGAAAATAAAACAAAATATGAGTCCATAACTAAACCTAAAGGTGATCCTAACATGTAGACTGTATTTCGTGAGGGATCCAAGTCTCTTGAAGGTGGAGGTGATGGATGTATACTGAAGGACCCTAATGGCAAGAAAATATTGATTGTATGTAGACTTGAATTTCAATGCACAAACAATATTGTTGAGTATGAATCCCTTCTAGAAGGATTAAGAAAAGCAATAGACATGAATGCAAAAAATATAAAGGTATTCGGTGACTAAAAAATTGTAATTAGATAGGGAAGAAACAACATACATTTTGTTTCAAGTCACCTCAAGCATTACCAGCAAGAGGTATGGGATTTGATCAAACACTTTGATGCATTTAACATTAGTCTTATTACTTGCTCATTAAATTTTGGTGCAGATTTGTTAGCTAATGTTGCATCTAAACTAATTCCATTAAAGGGACTATTGTCTGATACTTTTTCTGTGGAATTTCTTTACAGGACTTCGGTTCCTGACAATATAACTAACTGGAGAGTCTTTGATGATGATCAACAAATCATAAGTTTTCAAGATATAAATTATAAATGAAGATCAACAACTTCAAAGGATTTGTCATAGATGAAGGCCAATGTGATCAAGATATAAATTATGATTCTCCTAACTCAATAGATCAAGCAATGGGGAGTAAAGCCACCCCAATTAATAACATTCCCAAAAATGTAATGAGACTTGTGAAGCTCTATGATATTCAATGCAAGTTCAAGAGAGTAACAAACTGCAAAAAAAATAGTTCATCCATGCAGTTTGAGGTAATAAATCTAGGAAGTAGTAGTGTACCACAAAATATCAACCTTGGGAAGAATTGTTCACTGGTTTAAAAGCAAGCATTCATCAAGTTATTTAAATTCTAGAAATACATATTTGTATGGACATATGTTGAACTCAAGACATATGATACAAAGATCATCCTACACATAATCCCCATGAAACCTCAAACAAAACCATTTTAGAAAAAAATTGAGGAAAACACATCCAAGCTTGGAACCTCGGGTAAAGGCTTAATTAAATAATCTCTTGGCAGAAAGAATTATTTTTCCAGTTAGGCACATTGAATGGATACATAATCTTGTGCCTATAATGGAAAATAATGGGAACATAAGGTTGTGTGTTGATTTCATAAAATTGAATAAGGCCTCAAAGAAGGACAATTACCTGTAGCACCCATGGAACAAATTCTACAATGTGTCTCTAGTTCTAAGTCTCCTTTCATAACCAAATGGGGAACTTGTTCCTATAAGAAAATTCCATTTGGACTAATAAATGCAAGGGAAACCTTTCAAAGAGCCATGGACATTGCATTCATAAAACTAATATGTGATTCTGTAATTGTATATCTTGATTATGTCACAGTCTTCTCTAAAGAGACAAAAGGACCATATATGCATTTGAGAAAAGAAATATTCCAAAAGATGCATAAAGGTGACATTTCATTTCAATCCAAATAAATCTCTATTTTGAATTTGTAGATGGAAAATTGTTAGGATTCATTGTGTCTAAAGATGGTATGATGATAGAAATGGAAAGAACTGAATCCATCTCGAAGATTCCTTTTCCCCATAACAAAAAATTCATGCCCATCTCGAAGATTCCTTTTCCCCATAACAAAAAATTCATGCAATCATTTCTCAAGAAAATAAATATTGTAAGAAGGTTTGTCCTAAGTTTTGTTGAAACTATCAAGCCCCTCCGAGATATGATAAAGAAGAATGCAGATTAGATATGGGGGACCAAAGAGAAGGAAACATTTATAAAGGTCAAGGAAGAGATAGCTCAAGCCCTTGCATTGATGAGGCCATATTTTTCTAAAGATCTCATACTTTATACCTTCACTCTTGACATCGCCTTTGCAGTTGTCCTCACACATAAAAATGATGAAGGGAGTGAATGCCCAATTTCCTTTATGAGTTATGGTCTACAAGGAGCAGCACTATATTATCTAGAAGTAGGAAAGCATGCTTATGCAATTTTTAAGGTTGTCAAACATTTCAGACCATACCTACTCAAATCTAAGGCCAAAGTGATAGTACCCTATCTTGTTGTGAGAAATATCTTGGTGTAAAAATATTTGGGAGATAAAAGGGATAATTGGATGAAATATTTACAAGAATATGATCTATACATAAGGCCAAAAAATATTGTGGAAGCACAAGGAATCTGTAAGTTGGCAATTGAATCAACAAAATATAAAGAAGATGAAGATGAACTCTATGAGGATTGGGTTCTATTAGAAAAATAAGTTTTCTACATCCCTATAAATACTGACCCATGGTATTATGAAATGAAGTATTATTTGACTCGTGGTTCAGCCCTATGATACACGAAACCCAAGAAAATGAGATCTCTTAGAATCAAATAATCTCAATATCACCTTACTCAAGGGATATTATTTAGGAATAATTATGGTGGTGTTTTCTTGAGATGTTTGGAAAATGAAGATGTAGAAAAGGTCATCTCTGAATTACATAATGGTCCACCTGGAGAACACTTTTGGGGAGACACCACTACACACACAATCCTCAAGGTAGGTTACTATTGGCCCATTCTATTAAAATATCCACATGTATATGCAAGGATATTTCAAGAATGCTAAAAGTCATATGGAAGGGAAAACAAGCATGCTTTCCCTCTTCAACTAGTTTCAATTAAATGCCCATTTTAGCAATGGGGTCTAGATATGATTGGATAAATTAACCCTAACTATTCTTTGTTGCACAAGTATATATTGACAGCCACAGATTACTTCACCGGGTGGACTGGAGCAATCCATCCCAAGGTCATGAATCAAAATTAGGTGATATCTTTCCTTGAAACTCACATTGTTACTAGGTTTGGTGTCCCATAATCCTTAGTATTTGACAATGCCAAATATTTATCTTCATTAAACTTTATTGAATATGCACTTGAAAAGAACATAAAAATCAAATATTAAGCTAATTACTATTCTCGAGGTAATGGGATAACAAAATCCACAATTATAAATCTAATCAAAATTCTGAAAAGAATTGTAATAGAACACCAAAGGAATTTGGATCTAGCCCTCCCAAATGCCCCCTGGGATGACAAGGTGACACCTAAGGCTTCCTTAGGAAATTCTCCTTTCTTTATAGTATATGGACATGAAGTTATCTTGCTTACTCACACTTTCTTACCTTCCCTGCAACTAGCTCAATATGTCCAAGACAAGAAATGCCCAGTAATGTAACAGAGGTTCAACATGCTCCTTAAATTAGAGGAAGAAAGAGAGGAATCTAAAAGGAATCTAGTACACCACCAAGAACTAATTAAAATATGGTTTGATAAAACCTATGCGGGAAATAAATATTTTCAATAACGTGATCTAGTTCTTAAATGGGATAAGTCCAATGAAATGAAAGGAAAAACACACCAAGTTCCAAAAATTGTGGCTAGGCCCATATCAAATCCATGAAAAAATTGGGTCAGGAACCTTCACACTCAAGACCTTGGAGGGAGATATGGAGGAGCTCCCTATCAATGACCAAATGCTCAAAATATACTTCTCTTAATCACCTTTCGTCATCTAGCCTTGTATATATTAGGTTTCCTCATTGATTGCATTTTCCTTTTGAAGATTTGCTTATGCTTTTAAATAAAGTTTTTCCTTTCAATTTTCTTTTCATTTTGGATTTAGTTTGTTCTTTGTTTATGAATAAGGTCTATGTTGATTATTCTCCATTAACTGCACAATTTTCAATAAAAACTAGGAGTGTATAACATAATTTGAGCTTAGCTCTTGTGTGAGTATCTCTTCAAGCACCCAGAAGTGAAAAGGTTTCCTTGCTCATTACCCAGTGTACACAAAAAAAATATGATGGTTATATCGAAAGGAGAGTGACTGGGTCATATCTATTTTAAAGAGAAACCATCGGATTATTAACTTCAACTATTCATATTGATAATGACAATTTTCATGCATCTGTGTGATCACTCTCAAACAAGAGCTTATTGGTTTTCAAAAGTCACAGATGTCTGTTGAATAATCCATGTGATATTTTTTCCGATTTATATGGATGTAAAATACATACCATAATCTTTTTCAGAATAGACCCACAAGGACAAGGTGTTGATTAACGCTAGCATATCAAAGCAACTCTTGTATCACCTCGCTTCCTAAAAACACCCATGTTGCGACAAAAATACATATATTACAAATATTTAAGGGTGAATGCAAAAGAAAAATCACTAGGAAGTTGAAAGAACTATCAATGGTGTGGGAAGTACAAGTAAACCCATTGGGCCTATGGACGCTCACTAGAAGTGAAGCAATGCTAGAAAAAGAGAGACTAGGAACACACATCAACCTATAAATAGTCACAATTACTCTTTCGTGGTGTCTTATTCTCCTAAGATCTTTGTGTATGAATTAAATTAATAAACTAATCCCTTAACATTTCACATGAATTACTCAAGAGATCATCTTAATTGTTCTACTTTATCATCTCTCAGTAAAGGATTTATGAAGTGGGATCCATGGTGCAGGAAAAACTGTACAAGTTTGAGATAGAAACAGAACGAAAGGATATAATTTGGAGATGAATCTAAGATGATATATAGATGGTTCATCCCAGTAAGTCGCCATTTTTTGTGCCTCCACAGCTACCCACTAAAATTCTCTATCTTAGAGGATTTCAATGGGTGACCCCTATCAAAATTTTGGCAAGGTATTGTATCACTACTTACTTGATTTGATATTAACATAGGAAACTATTATTTTGCTAATACAATATAAATCCTAACCCTAGAAGCAATCATGAGAATCAAAAGTCTTAAGCTTTTCCACTTGTTTGTTAATTGGCCCTTGTCCAAAAAGACCAATTTCTAAGTCATGTTCAACCATAAGACAAATATTCACTTATCTTATCATGCCTGAAAGCCATTGGGATATTACTCACCAAGAATTTTCTCCTCGGAATACATACATAAACAACTCTAATTTATATTTTGATAGAACCTTTATGATAGTACTATCATAATCATTACCATCAGAAGGATTTTCACCCTTGTAAACTCGACTCCGATGAAGCCCTGTCCAACAGACCTTACTCCGAGACATATACTTCCACTAAGTCATGCAGTGCTTTCCTTGCGCCTGTGTCAAATAATTATTGGTATATATGCTAGCCTACATGAAAAAGACTTAGCGCATAAGTGGGTCCCTTATAGAAATAATTATAGTATGTTGAAAGCATAGAGTGGTTGGTTAATCCCTTTCACCCTCAGACTTAAACCTCCCTGCGAGCATAACGTTTTGATTGAGCATGATTATCGAGAAAGGAATATTCCTCAATACCCTTTTCATCAAAGCTAAAAACTAACGTGACCCATTCTCTCTGATGGCGATCTCTTCTGATAGCACCATCAGAAGGCCTATTGTCAGAGTCTAATTTTTATCATTCACCTCCTCTCCAATGAGAGCCCCTCTGATAGCACATGAAAGAAATAAATTATCACAATTCGTAACAACTCTTCCTTGGCACACATTTCAATGCAAAAGGAATATTCCTCGATACCTTCTCATCGAAGTTAGAAAGTGATGTAACATTTCCCTCTTCAACGATGATCCCTTCTGATAGTACCATCAGAGGGTTGTTCTTCGGAGTCATTTTTTAAATTAACTTTACCTTCCAACGAATGCCCTCTTCGACAAAACGTAAATATAGGGAAATATTGACGTGATTTATAATGTCGTATCCTTGACACATATCCCAATGCACATCAAAATGGACATCAACTGTGTATTTTCTCCTCTCTGATGGCAACTCCCTCCAATAGAACCATCAGGAATTTTTTCATAACCGATCGATCGTTAAGAGACCGATACATGAGTTTGAGCATGTGTACACTCTGAATGTATTAGTGGTGAAGTGATTGGACTCTTGCACATGAATTGTCCTCCACTCAACCTTAATTAAGGAGGGTTGGGGTGTTTCATGTATACATAACACTTTGTAAACTCTAACTAACTTATTGTTCGCCTTTGTAAATGTGTACAAACTCTGCTCTTCATACTAAAAATGCAAATTAGCTTCAAACCCCAACCAAAATCCCAAGCAACAGGTATGTGATTAGTTAATTTTTTATTTTGTAATATTATGTCTACTCAATGAACTTATGTAATGTTTGGTCATTACAGAACATAACATCAATGCAATATCATGCCCACAAACCAGAAAGGGGAAATTGTGTTGCATATGCACCTGCACTGAATCCAGACGACATCCTAACTACATATACTAGTTACCACAATGGGGTAGATCATTTCCCCCGATACACTTAAATATACAAAATCTTCAACACTAGGGATTTCCCACCAGAGGGCGAGAGCATGGATGTCTATCAGAATATTCAAAAGATATGTATTCACCTGGTGGTCGCTCATTCAATGTTGTTTCCCTACAATGATGCAGCATATTGGTGCCTCAAACATCTTGACCAAGGGACTACCACAATTATGAGTGAAGATAAAGCCCTGATAGTGTCATTAATACCATAGGATATCAAATTCTAATATCACCTCCCAGGGTCTGAGGTTTCTCTGAATGAGCCATTCTTGAGAAAATTCAGGAAGGAAAATAAAGACTTCAAGGAATTGATGGAGGATTGGTGGTGTGGCAAGGAGAGAAAATTCAAACAAGGACAACGGCTAATCCCTGCACAAGAGCTCAAAAGACCCTACAAAATGATAAAAAAATGTGATGCAGACTTTATGGGGAGGAGAAAATCACTTGTTTTCAAATGGAGTGGCTATCAATGGCCAACACTATAGTAAAGACAAGGTAGATATTTAATTGGGCAGACATACTCACCTTCAACATTTTTCGAAACGCCAAGAATTCCCTAGTTATGAAGAAGCCCAGTTTCTATATGTCTTCATACATCATTAATGATGTATGATGTTCCATATATTTTTTTGCCTTTGGGTGGAACTGGGACTCTATCCAACCACATGTCCATGAATATTGTTCTGAATTTTGGGATGTGAACTACAAAAGGCACTTCTATGATATTTGCAACTATTTCCTTGCTCCCCTCTATAACATAATTATTGGATATTCCCCCTTTGGAATATCAAAAGAAGCAATGGTTTATGTAAAAGGTATTGCAAATTGGTATCTAGGAAAATATTATACCTACATCAAAGTCTTTGGGAACTTTGAAGCCCCACACCTTATGCCTAAATATGTCTTGTTGAGGGGTCCAAGATCCTTTGACTCAACATTAGGAACCAAACCCACCTGAGAGGCCCAATTAGACTCTGCGGCATTTGATGAGTGGAATGGTTCTCCAGATCTTTCGATCTGGCGAATTTACCGATGGGATTTACTAGTGATTGACAGGGTATATTTTTATGAAAGCTCCTCCTTCAGGTTATAAGATTCTCTTTTTTGTCTTTTCTATTATTAGATAAGTCCAATAAAATAAGGGTGATGGTATAAACCAACTGATAGAGGAAATTATTAACTACTGAAGAATGTTGAGGTTGGGATAACCCTCGTGCTCTAGCATGCAGACAACGATATTCGCACCTATTACAAGTCTAGTAATAATATGTTAACTTGTCGGTATTTCAACACTAACTGAGATAACAATTATGGAAAGAAAATACACATGTAATAAAGATAAGTGCAAGAAAAATAGTTTCCTTAGCTCTACCATCAATCACATATTAACACAACAATTCGCTTTTCATCATTTAGAACAAATCAATTGTTTAAAGTATTGAAAAGATAGATTATCAATTAATTTAGAAACTCTTACTCGTTACAGCATCAACTATTGAATTCAAAGATGGAAGTAGTTCCTCCTCAATCCAATCACATAATTCTTTTGATGAAAATAAAATGTCTTTGGCTCTAAACAGAACTTCTTAATTAAATTTGCACGGAAATAATTATTTCACAATTCTCAAAAAATAAGGTCTTTCCCCAAAACCATCGACCCCTTCCCACAACGTCATTCCCCTTATTTATAAAGAATCACTAACTTAAAAAAACTACTAAAAGTTTGTGTTAATTAAAACAAAAGAAGGACGTGTGGTGCTTGATCTCTTTGTTCTCTTGAGATCGTCTAGTGGCTCTACTAGAGTGGATGATTCTTCTCATACTCTGACCACTTTACGAAGAGATCCTCACATGTGTTAGCATACGAGAATTTGTGTTGGTCAATCGAGGTTGAAAGGGTTTCCTTTATCTCTATTGCTCATTATTTATATCTAATCATCTTGGCACTTAAACGTTGCAGTACTGGGTGATCCTTGATAAAGTGTTTCATAAATTTCTTTACCTGACCTGGTGTCATGCTCGCCATCTGCACAATCTCTGCTTCCCATGTTGAGTCTTGTTCTTCATGTCATTTGACTATGTCATGCAAATCGACAAAGTATTCAGGTGAGCCAAAATCTGGAAGGCCAATGTCTTTCATCTCCCGATTGATATTCTCCCAACTTTTCTCGCACTCGTCCCACCTTTCCTGTATCTTTCATTGAGGTTCCTGGGCCATACTTACCCAGTATTCGTCTACCTTCTTGATTCGAAAGATGTTATTATCCATCACCACTCAGATTCCATGCTCTTCTATTTCTTGGCTTTTTTTTACTGCACTGGTATAATCGATTCACTCCATAGCCTAGTATTCCTTTTCATACCATCTCTCCATGTCTTTACAGGTTGCCAGCCCCATGAGAGTGTCTTCTTGAAAATCAGCTACGCACATGGTGAAGATATTTCTTTCACTCGTGAATTGTGTGTATGCTTCTCGGAATTCACTCTTCAGGAAAACGGCTACTTGTATTAAGTCCTGGTAATATTTCGATAGATGGCACAGATGGTGCAGCGGCTAGTTCTGTTTCGTCCTGTTTTGCTCGGTTCAACATGGCATCAATTATAGCCATTCTCGTGTTGATTAGCTCAGTTTTCTTCGCATTTTCTGTGATGAATAGTGTTTCTTCTGTGGTAACAAGGAGT
>SNQJ01S0003302.1:33398-66122 GCA_010110895.2 Picea sitchensis | reverse complement strand
CACATTCTGTAAAGATTTTATCTTCAAACTTATCATGTGCATATGGACAACAAGAGGAGACTTGTGATGCATGTTGAAGTACTAGGCCTCTAGGGTCATGTTTGCGAAATTGACCTGTGGGGAATCTGTATTCTAGCTGGCTCAAACCTTCTTGTTTAGCTTGTGTAGTATCCTTCACCATGTAAAACCCTATATGGAAACCATAGGGTATGAACGCTCGCTTCTTGTCTTTAACCAGAGTGGAATTATAGCCCTGCAGGATGGTTTGGTAACAGATTTCTCCCACGACGAGCTGGTTTGGGATGTGAGCGAGCAGTAAATGCGGTGTGTCGATAGCCCCAAACACCCTGATATAAGTAGTGGTTTCCTCTAGGTACCAGTGGCCTACTTTTGAGATCATTTTCTTGGCTATTGCCAAAAGTCTTAGGCATTCTTTTTTAAAAATAATAAAATAAACCTGAGCTATAAATTCATCACATATGAGAGCATAGGATGTTTTGTACCTATCTTCCCACAAAATGTTGAATTAGACATGTACAAGTAGCTCGGAAACATGTCAGCTCAGATTCATGCCTGCAAAGACGCTCCTTGCACAGATTACGTCTAGTAGGTACGATGCCATGTGAAAAGTAGGTGTTTCTCCATTCTTTGGTGTCTAGGCCTGCAATATATTGGTGCTCAATTGTTTTGAAATGATTGCTCCCTAGTTTAAGCTACTCTCAGAGATGGCCACAATGTATGCCAAGGGAATCCATGCCTCTAAAAACTTGGCGCAATCCCTATCCCCGTACAATCGACATATTAGAGCCATTAAATAAATATATGGCTCCCTTAGGTTTGTTGTTCCATACCAGTCGTTGCTTCGGTTTGTAAAAAAAAAATCTTCCTTCCACCATGAAGCCATAAATTTGTTGGTGTCATGGAACTCATAGAATTTTACCATGAAATCGGTATTTAATCGCTCCTCCAGGTCCCTAAGCTTGTAGTATTTATGGACTTCCGTCAAGAGAAAAACCCCAATGCATCCACCATTTTCATCATTGACCAGGCACTTCATTGCGTTCATGTGATCAATTATCCACCCCAGGGTCTCAATACAGGACAAGACCGAGGTCCGGCAGGCTACCATATGTAGGCATGACCACCGAATGTTTGAAAAAACTGATTCGTCGAGCATCCTTACATTCAGGTCACTGTGGGGTGTAAATTATGGGTAATCTTCCCGGTTAATCCTGTTGAACAAATCTCGCCACTGTGGGAGAATCATATTTGACCTAGTGCTTGCCTCTGTGTTGCCAAATGCAGGGGGCTAGGAAAATTCCTTCTTAGTAGATGTTCTAATGACTGGCTACACTTTAGTAGCAAACTCCAATTGCCTCGTAGCGCCGGAAGAAGACCCTTCACCGACCTTTGCTTCTTTCAATTTTGGTGCCCTTGGTGAGCGTCTGGTCGTTGGCTTCCTTGGAGGCATTTTCGTGTAGAAAGAGCAGAGTTACACACCGTCTTGCAGAGATGATACTAATATATAAATAAATGTGATCACCCAAATGATAAAATTAATACATACCTCTTCTTCGCACTAGCTTAACTTGGTTTAAAATTCTGAGAATCGAGTGCAACTCTTGAAACGCTCTTTTTTCTCCTTTGATTGCTCTGACAATGAGAAACTTGTGTACAGAATGTTGGTGTTTGAAACTATCTTAATAATTTAAACACGGAGAATACTTACCTTGTCGCATCAATTCTTCAATTGGGATGTAAATGCGGTTTTACATAATTCGTTACCAAGGTCTGAATTATGCTCCGGATTAAATGCAATCGTAGGTTAGCGGCATAGGAGTGGGCTACGTTTTGGTTCATCGGCAATTTCAAATTCTCGTTATTCGGTCATCATGTGGGACAACAATGTATGTGGAGTGAAACATTAATTGGCCTATTAAATGACATAATCCGATCTTATTTTGTGCCGAAAACATCCCATCATTCTGCTAATTTAAATGAGTGGATCGGGAGTCGGCGTTTTTCTTAGACGATGTTCATTAATATATTTTAGAAAAATCTTCGATGTTGATCCAACTTGTCATACAACTCTGATGTGGAAATGCTGACCTAGAAGTGTGACTAGGACACGGGGAAACCTAAGGTGACTCGGGATGAAACTAAGGCATACGAATTGCCTATGCGGCAAAGACACGTGGTGTTTGAATTCGTCTCCTTTGTCTAAGAGTTTATTCAGAATCGGGGATTTTCGTTAGATATGCGCTTTGACCAATAGGTCCTATCCCACTAATGCCAAAGAAGTATCGAGGATCGACGATCGGCGAGATGTTGAAACAAATGTTCCCGTATTACGCCCCTCGAAACTTGTCGACGCTGAAAATGCATCGGTGATCGGTGATTGGCGATGTGTCAACACAAAAAATTTCCACAATTCAAATATTTGGTATTTCACCGACTCCAGAAAATGCATCAGTAATCGGTGATTGGAGGTTCATTATGGCCCATGTTAGTGTTTTTCCCTTTTATATTTTTCCAACGTCGATGGGATATCGACAATTTTTTGAAAACTTCTTCAGGAACATAGTTAGCAATCGGCGCACTCCTTCTTTTTTCCTGATGCCAATGATACATCGTCGATCGACGATTATCGTTGCTACGTGGTCATTTTACTGCTCGGATTTTGCCTATGGCGAAAATAGGTGTGTGGGTCAAAATTTTAGATATGTATTCTTAGTTAAAATGCCAAGTTATTTTTAGAGAAAAGTTTCAATTATTTAAATGACTTCAGAGCAAGTTGATTGCGACAAAAAAAATAAAAAAAGAAGCGCATAACCCCAGTGATTTCTACACAACTGAATATTCAGACAAGAAAAAGTGGTACCCAAAAAAAAAATCTCAAAAAAATTTAGGGTGTGTTGAGGGCTAAACATGTCCCTGATACATTGTTGATGAGGGAGGTTGCTTACCATACCATGGGGATTGGCATAACATCTTTTCTATCAAGTAGCATCAAAAATATCTGGCCCACATTCCCTATAACTATAGGGAGGTACACATTGTTGAATGGTCCTCATGTTAGGAAAGATGCAGAGGTCTTGCAGGAGTTGTGTTTGTGTAAAGGAGAGCCTAAAGGACATGACCCAGAAAGCATAGCACTAAATCATGTCAAAGTAGTTGGCCTTACTCACCAAGTAATCCATGTAGTAAATTATGCAGAGGGGGTCTTCAAGGGGGGCCTAATCTCTCAAGAAGTGTGGCATAGGTTAACACATGAGGTGGTTCAGGAAAAGCTCATAAGGAATGAAGAAGAGAAGAGAAAAATAGCCCAAGAACAGTTCCTCTTACTCCTGGAGAACAACTAGGAAAAGCTAGAGGTTAAGGAACATGAGGAAAGAAAGAAAGCAAAGGAGAGACACCAGAAAGATATAATAGTTGAAGAAGAATATCAAATAAATCAAGTAGAGAAAGGAAAGGTGAAAAATGAACTAATGAAGAGTTCCAAGGTGGATGAAAAGAAGAAAAAGGAAGATGCATTAAAAAGGCTTGTTGATGAGAGGAAGAAAAAGAAATTAAAGGAAATAAAATCTCAGCAAGATGCACTTCAAAGGAAAAAGGTTGGAGAGGAGAAAAAGAGACTAGCAACAGAGGCAAAGGAAAACAAAAAGAAAGAAGAGGAAGAACAACATAAGGTTGTTGAAGCTGATGAGGAAGCAGAGAAGGAAAGACAAAAAACAATTGAATGAGACCCAAAAAAAAGTCCAGCTACTATGAATGTGGGCATAATTGACATTCCCCCACAGGAATGTACCCCTCTTATGGCCATATTAGGTAATATATCTTTCTCCTCATGGGTTTTAAACTTTGATTATGTTGTAGTGGTAGTAGGGGAATACTACTACGTGACAAAACCAAGGGAATTGAGAAGAGGGAAAGCAAAAGGAAAAGAGGGGATACAACTGTCAGCCAACCATCAACCAAGAGAATTATTGAATTAAAGGTAAGGCCTAATCCCAAAGAAAATGCCATCCAAACTGCCTCTTCTCTTCATGCATTTGTAGGGGGAAATGTCATATCTGTGTATGACTCGGATATTTCCTTAGACATAGCACAAGCCAGAATTTTTGAATCGGTAAACACCATGAACACACAAAAGTATGACATTACTGTTGAATTTGAGAAGGAAATAAAAATTGTAGAGAATATCCACAAGGAGGAGATAGAAAAGGCTCTACAATCACATAAGATTAAAATGGAGGCAAAATTCTATAAGAGAGCCCACACAAATGAAAATTTCCATAGGGAAGAGCTAGATGCCCTTATGCAGGAGCACTCTAGGAAAGTGGAACAAATGAAAACTAAGTATACACAGGAATTGACCAGTCCACAAGTAGAGCAGGTAGAAACCAACAAATTTGTGGAACAACAAGAGCACAAAATTCTAGGGCTAGAGCAAGATAAAGAGAAGCTTGAGAGAGATATTGAAAAAAACAAAGCAGGAACCCTCACCCTAGAAGTACAAAGGCCAGAAGCCACAACTATTAATGAGGAACTAAAATCTGGGAAAAAGATGTGTTTTAGTGTCCTGAATGACATCCAAAGGAATAGAGATGACCAAATAAGGCTTGAGGATCAAATTGACAAAACCAAGAATAGATAACAAAAGGCTAATGATGCCTTTGATAGAATTATAGATTGGTAGGGTGTACACAAGAATCCATCAGTTACCTTGCCACTCTACACCACCAGACATAAGCTAAAGGATCAAGTCTTTTTCGATACCTGGAAGCCTCTATTAGAAGATGTTTGAAGCATTCAAAAAGTGGTGAAAAAATCATATAAAAGGTTTTGGAATGCCTCCAATGAGCTTCTATAAGAATTCATGATGAAAACCATTCCTGACATTAATGAGGCATCCCAAGCTGAATTGAGAATAGATGAAGTCGAGGAAACAAAGTAAACTAGTCAAAAAAATATTGAGGAGCTAACATAAGTGAATAAAGAAGTCCTGAATGAACACATGATGAAGCCCATCAAGCTGATCACACTGGCCCAAATTTTCATAAAGAAGACAGAGCAGGAATTAAAACTATAACTCACAACAAAATTTTGTGATGGGGAACTAGGCTTGGAAAATATGTAGTTGAGAAAGATGGATAAGATAATGGAATATTACACACTCTATAAGAAATATCAGGATCAAATGGAATCACAAAGAGTCTCATTGTTATCTTAAATATTGTAACTGTCCCTTTAATTTTTCTATTCTCACCTATTGTAACCCGAGTATGCAATATGAAGAGACAAGCCCAAACTGTCCTCAAGCAATAGGAAGTTTTGGAATGTAAACATTCCCTCTTGTTTTATAAAAGAGGAGACTGGAAATGAGAAAGGGATTTTGATATGTTTTGTATCGAAACAATATTTTTACTATGTGATTAATAGAGCAAGAGACACTATTGGGAATTTCTAAATCAAATATGTGCATATGAGATTTCTCTTTGTGTATGCCTTTTGTATGGATGTTATGGAGAATAGTTATATGAATATTTTCTCTATTGTGTTATGTATATTTATATTGTCTAAATTTCCTTATGAGTATAATAAATAGTGTGATAAATAGGTCAAGCAACTAATCCGTATTATGCTTATTTCATTGTTATATTAACACATTATTTGCATATGTGAACTTGTTCTTTTGCAGATAGTAATATTCTTTACTATACTCACTTTAAGTAGATTTATCTTGATTTGGATAGGCTAGAATAGTGTAGAATTGCATTTAGAATATCTTTAGGTAGCACTAGTTAGATTTTAATTTAGATTTTAATTCATCTGAGAACATTATATTATGAGATTCATATTAGATCATTTTTATTCAATGTGGAAACTGGGCCAACATACTAGTCAGAAATGTTATTCCAAATTAGAGTGGGTATAATTGGGACTTGCCATCAAGTGTTCTCCCTTACCTTCTCGACAGGTCRTTTGGACTCGTCAACACAATGACAATATTTGAATTCCATAATTTTGTTGAAATCATAATCATTTTTTCCATCTTCATGAAGGTATAATGTGCATTCTTTGTTTAATTTGATAAAAAAAATATTTGGGGAAATGCCACATCAAATAACAAACAGCTTCCATAACCATTCCATCCAAAGCAACACATAATAATCTCCTAATAATGAGAAAGAGAAACTTGCAAACATAACAGACACGTTATATATCTATGTGACCCACAAAGATCCAATCAGATCTTGACAAGATGTTAAAATAAAAAACTCCACTATGAGGAAAGGAGATGCATCATTTGTATTGTAAATGAAGAACAAACAAAATGAGAATTTTAGACTAGAGCTTGTATGTGATGTTGTTGTGGCAATCTTTGACATTAAATTCCATTTTCAAAGTCAACATTTTTAGGTCATGGCAAGACAAGATGTCATTCACTCTTTTGCACCATGTTACTGGATACAATACCATTTATCCTTGTTTCTATGTCTCTTGGTGAAATCTTCTCTAGGGTACATAATTTGGCCATCTGTGGACTGTTGACTCTATGTTTTGACTAATTTTTTCCTTCTCTAAGTCTCTTTTTGAACATGAGGATCGTATAATTATACCTCTATTAGCCTTTTTGAAGGTATTGTTAGGTTTCTTCTATCAATTTGCTATGGATCAGCATAAGGTATGTTTTGTATTCATTTTTTATAATTTTATGATGATTTATCCTTAATCGAATGAGCCCAATCCATTAACATTTGTCTTTTGATTGAAACATGTCGAAAACGCAATCCATCCCTCGATCTGGCCCTCGATCTGGCCCTCGATCTGGCCCTTGATACAGAACTAAGAGCACAATGAGTTGTGGGTTGGTATATCGGCGAGCTCTTCCTGGAAAATGTGAAACATGGGTTTCATACCTGTTCAAACCCTCCGGTTATGGGCCTCATTACATTTTGATTTGAACAGTTGCATTCGACCTCTATTTTGAGCGCGTGAAGTTGCTAGAAGATGATGTATGTTATTTTTTTTTAATGATTTTCTATTGTAGGAGAGTGTCGACCCTTTCAGTGGTCGACCTCTCAGTTATATAAAAAACTCTATAAATATTGAGGTTTCTCAGAATGAAAAGACAATGATTATAATATAGCTATTTTATCGAATTCGCTTTGTAACTCAATTCTGGTGTTAATACAAGTGATGCGCTGAGATTGTGATTGTCTATTGAGCTGGAGTAGTACCACAACTACCTAGGGGGCCCACTAGTGTTCTGTGTGTTTTGTTTACTTGTTGCATATTCATATTTACACGTCTAACTCTTGTATGCAATATATTTGTAAATTTCCATATATGGACATCTAACTATGTATTTTCTTATATATAACTCTTTTATGCTGGTTATCTACTTAGATTGTGTTTCATTGACATATATATGCTCTTGATCATCTCACTGTTCATATATAAACATATATTTCTCTTCTAATTCACATAAGTTGTGTTTTACTTTGCAGATTGGTCATCTAGACAATGTATATAATAGTGTTTTTATGACTCCTTAAGTTATGGTTTACAATCAATCCATGCAGGGTTGCATAGATTATTACCTCTGTGTTAGAATATTTCCAATCTTGGTGTGATATAACAGTTTCTAATTTTGAATCTCTTTTGAATATTGTTTATGGATTCCATTAATATAAAAATATGTACTTAATCAATTGATATTTCCTCAATGGAAAAGATTTCAGTAGACTGTCTTGTTTATACTCTACATATCTTTGTAGAAATTAACATTGAGTTGATTCCACTTGAATTATCAGTAGTGCTAATATGCCAATGTGATATAATTCGCCATCGTAGACACAACCACTACATTTAAATGTCTTCATGGTGTTGTTTACTTTCAGTCGGTCAGACTAGTGTAAAAGATGTGGTTTATTTCCTCTAGAATAGAATTAATTATGAGTTTTTGAAAATATGCTTTAAGAATAGAGTTCACTTCAAAAAGTTGCTTTTAAGAAAAGATAGCTTGCTTCCATTCAAGAATTGTTTACTTAGAGTAATGTGCTTATTGTTCATAGTCACATATTGCTCTGTATATTTGAATTAAGGTTCACTATCCAAATAAATTTCAGTTTGTTTATAATCTCCTTCTAAAATAGAATTGTAAATTGAAGATAAAGCAGCGATCCCTAGGATACACCATCTTCTTCCCTAACTAAATCCACTTTTCAAATTTCATAAGTAGTTAACCCTTGCTCTACCTTGACTCATACTATGTCACAACTCTAAGTTTACTTACCCTGGTCGATAATTTAATTGACGGAAATTAAGGTATATAGTTTACCCATCATGGACATCAACATAGCTAGTCCTTTATTTCATCAAATATCTAAATGCAAATTCCATTTGTATCTTGTTGAGTAGTTGCTTCTAAATAATTTGCCTTTATTTTAACATCTATCATGTCTACAACTTGCAACTTCTTTAACTGTGTTAGAAAATGCAAGAGAAACATCATTAGTTGTCCTTTATATGCATGAAATTGTCTCAAACTAGGATTTTCCCTAATGATCTTTTCCTTCCCCAGTATGATTGGATTTTGGAGTTTAGTCTGGTTCACCATCACCGGATTATCTAGTTCTACATGCTATGGATAAACTTCTATGCCATCAACACCAATAGGCATCCCATTTAAATTTCCTTGCTCGTCATCATTAGACATCATAAACTACAACATTTATCGATCATCATCTCTTTTGTTTTGCATAAATAGATTTCCCAGGTGATACATTTTGCTTCTTGTTCATAGAAACAATTTGAGTGTTGAAGATCCTGTAGTCATATATTCTCTCCACCAGTGGTGGAAATCTTCAATGTAGATCTGGAAATAATAGAGAGCAATAGTGATCTCAACATAGGTGACAAGCGGGATAAAAAAATAATATTCAAAAGAACCCAAGGATGCAGTAGAGTTGATTCAGCCATATAAAATTCAAGATGAAAAACAACAATATGCCACAATGAGTTTGGAAAAAATGGATTGCATGTACCAAGCATGTTCTGGAATGTTCCTGGGAATTTTGTTTGTTTTCACTAGATCTTCAATTGGGGGTTTCTTGTAGCCAAAGCAATTGTCAATAAAAACAAAGGGCATGGAAATTTCAAACCATAAAAATACTATAGCCATCATGGTCCCAAAAGATACATCATCGAATATTTCTCACCCCATGGCAATGCATTTAATACAAAGAAAATGCATAAAATAATTCCATGAAACATGAAAGCGATGTTTAGTGTGTTTTTCTTCCATTTTGTGCCCTTGAACATCTTATATAGCTGGGTAGAAGAGTAGCCAGCGAACAACTCATGAACACCCATAATATAACTATAGTTGTCATCGACCCACCGTGGTTGGAAGGAGAAAGGAAACCAAGCATATAAAATATCATTGTAACAAGTGTCATTCCAAAAAACTGAACACCAATTCCCATGTACACACATCAACCTAGAATGAGTAGGGGGCCTAAACACATCTCCATGGACCATTTTCCATCTTGTTTCTTCTTGTGATTCATCTTGTTTCTACAACTAGTTGTATTTTAAGATATCCTTATACAAAGTTCTCATTGTGATCATTGCCACCATACCAGAAAGGAAGAGAACAATCATCAATGAATTAATGATAGAGGCCATTGTATTTTTTCATCGATCATCAGAAGGTATGTATCCCATTAGGATACCCATTTCACGGGACTTTGTTGCAATATACCACCATATTAGTTGATTGCAAATATGCAAGAATAATTTTCATTTGAAAAAAACCTACAAGTGTCTTCCTATGATAGAGAAAAAATAGAAATATCAATTAACCATTACAAGACATTCGGGTAATAACTCAAAGATAACATCATACATGAAGATGACCAATGGATGTTAAAACTTGTTGATCATTCCTGTAAAATACCCATTGCTAAAATTCAAAATCTAAATTCACATGACAGGTTTCAAGTTGATTGAATATATATCTATGTATTTATCCAAGCACTTTGCTTTCAAAAATTAACCAAAGGCTAACAATCAAATTTTCTTCTTCTTTTATAACAAGGACTCTCAATTTTCCTTTAATGTTTGTGTGTAAGCCAATTTGATCTTAACGTCTTCATCTGCTCACCTCCACAATGTAGTATCACCTATAGGTAATTGGCTAAAAACGTTGAAAATAATGACGACGACATATATTGTAGGAACTCCAACAATCCCTTCAAGAGTCATAAGCTCGATATTGTCTCTCATGATTATTGTAACATAAGTGCGAGTGTTGTTGCTCATCCTGTAAATTCTTATGACAAATTCAACTTGGAAAAAATTAAGTGTTTTTTAACTAATCTATTGCAAACTTTGTAGCTAATTTAAATGGAGATATGTTGTATATTATTTGGTTCATGTGGATTTTCTTTTTCTAACTTGGCTTCCATGTTAATTTTGTTCCTTTTGTAATCATGTCTCCTTTAGATGGGCTCAGACTAATATACTAGGGGAGATAGATGCATAGACTTTTTGTCCCTTATTTCTTCAAGGTCGGTGATACACAACTTTTGATGTGCATTATGTAGTAGATGGAAATTGACTTGTTCCTATTGACTATGTGGGTATAGATAACTTACAACAAGATGCTGTCAACAAATTTGATTGTTAGAGATTTGTCTAAAATATATTCAGCGCGGTCATTTATATAACAAATCAAACATTGTTCATACCTCAAGATTCAATTGATTTTCTTACCATTCATAAGAAATCAAAAGTTGTTGATAATTGTAGATTTACTTAACTAGTTCCAGAGCCAATAAATGGACACGCATAAGCAACAATTATTACAATCCATGACACAATAATTTGTTTAGTCGTTCTTTCAACCCTACTTTATATATAACTAGTAAAAAGCCAAAAGCAACTAATAACATACATGTAGAGGAAATTGTTAATATTGTTATTTCAGATTTTTTTTAGTAGTAATTTGACAAACTAAAAGCATTTGAAATGACTATTTACTTACACTATAAGGAGCTACAAACTATTAAAGTTTGCGTAGATCATCAATTAAATTGGCTTCCCTTCTCATCAAGTTGAAACGTATGAGTAACATGTTTGGACATCTACAAGAAGCCCCACTCCTTTTGTTGCAACATTAGTATAGAAAAATTACAATATAATGGTTAGAAGTCAGGCCCCACTACAAGCTACTCACACCCATATAATGGTTAGAAGTCATGCCCCACTACAAGCTACTCACACCCATTGATGCCATCCCAAGAAATAATAAAATATACCCTATTATCTATATAAAAGAGAAGGAAATATGAAAAGTATTGAATTCAAATAACAAATCATAGATAGACAAGATAAAAACAACTGGCAAGTGATGAAACTCAAGAATTGCTTCTAGGCAATGCACCTTATAGGTTAATGGGACTTAAACATACAAATAATAGTGGCAAGCCATATGAGTCATAGAACAACTCCTATAAGCTACATGCTATATACCACTACATCCTATAAAGTTTTAAAAAAATTACATTCGTGGAAAAAACAATATGACCTCTAAATCATGTGACATCTTGCAGAGCTTAAAAAGGTAACAAAGAATTCTAGCTATGAATCATAGATATTGCAGGAATCCCAATTTATCCAAAGCCAAATTACAACACAAATGACATCAAAATCATGCAACACTAGTTACCTTTATTTTGTGAATATGTGTAGAAACAACTCACCTTCTAACTAGTTGTAATGAGTACAATCCTAAGATAAGATTAAAACTATCTATATATACTTGGAATGAGATCTGGACCCTAAATTGGAAAGATAAAGAATTAGGCCCGCAATATTTTAAGCCTTGAATTTCCATTAACACTTGATCTGAAAGACAATATGATGTAGAATTAAGAAAGAGTACACATGTGTCCACACTAAACCCTACAACCCTTGCTTTCAAACTGTGCGTGAAAAAATACTTCAAGAATAAGTTAGATTGAATGTGAATATTGACCAAGAAACATGATAGGAGAATGATATTGTTTCCCCATTAGTGTACAATTAAGTTTTAAAATAAACACAATAACATTCCAGTACTATTATACAAGGAAATACAAGATGCAATCTTAGCTGTCGCGGAAAACTATGCAACAAATATTGAGCATAAAAGGGATAAGAAATTACTTTCAAAGGCACTGCAAAACCTCAAGCATTATGAGCAGATGATTGAATAGACTATCTTTGACAGCTTGAATGTATGAGACACATTAATATGTATCATTACTTTCACTAACCATGATAGAATATCTTGCAATGAATATACCAATATGTCTGGTTGATGAATTTTTTATCTTCCCCAATAGAGTCCATGTATCGTCCAATTTTGAAGCAATATTGAGAGTCAACGTAGATTCCACTAAATATCAAATAGTAGAAATACATCTATTCATGAGGATTGATGTTTTGAGTTTAAATATTCACATAATTATTTCCCAAAAAATACAAGTAATATGAAAAACACTTTGTGGAAGTTGTCCCAGGACTGTAATTGAATACTAATAAATGGGAAAAAGACATAATGTACCAAGTTCATAACAAGAGACGAAAAATAACTATCAATCAAAATTTCATTTCCACTCTATATAACAAACTTCAAGACAAGTCTTGCCATATGTCTTTAACATTTTGGCAAGGTGTAGAATGCCATATCTACCTTTACAAGGGTAATATTTGTAGGGATGATAGGAATCTCTCCACTTGAAAATCCTATGACCAAAATCTTATCTCCCTAGTTTAAAAGCTTCAAGTTGTCTTTCAAGCGCCTCCCCTACATGACCATAGAGAACATCAACTTCATTAAGGTTTATTCACTTCAAGTACTCCCTGGTATGAGATATTATATTGTCACTTATAGAGTCAACCACATGATCAACTCCTAATGACTTGAGAGGATGTTCTTTTTTTGGTCCCCTAAATTGCACATACTTGAAAAACTCAACACCATATGCTCCATTCTCCTCTTTTGTTGTAACACATTCATTAATTGCATTTTAAAAGTAACTGGTTTCTTTAAAAAAATATTTCAAACTCTCAATATGAAGATTTTCGAGTGATTTAAAATGATATTGAAACACCAAACCTTTAAATGAAAGACCTAAGAGTGAGCCCCTAAAAAGGAAGACTGACGTTACAAATCAAGAAAAGAAGCTTCCTCAAAACTAAGAAGCAAATTTATATAATAATTGAAGGTTGGTCTCCTACCTTACTACAACAATTATGATTGTCACACATACCTTTCCTATCTCCAAAGTTGACAACACTACACCACATGTTGCTCCAAGAGCAAGCAAAACATGTGTATACAATAGCTATGAGTAGCACTTTTCTAATTGAAAACATCTTTAAAGGGGATCTATAAAACATTAAAGTTAACGACTTAATGTAGCTACAAGATTCAAGTTAACCAAGAGGAGAAAGTTGTGTGTAGAAGTTTGTGAATTGCATTCAAAACAGAGGCCTTAACTAAAAAACTACATGCATCATAAAAAAACTTGAAATTGAGTTAAAGATCAACATTTCAATTCAAACTCTGATGAAATATCTAGGTTTATTTTGTTATTTTTCTTCCTTCATTGAGATAATATCACATGGCAAGTGATTACTAGAATTAAAAAGGGTTTCTTCTATATAGTATAATCCCCTTCGAATATGTATATCGCGAGGAGAATCATAATCCTATCAAAGATTGTGGAACCTCATTACAAGGACCCCTTACTCCTATTGTGGATACACAACTAGGTTAAATTTGAAATGCATCAAGATGGCATAATTGATGCCATTGCAAGCAACCCATAACAAACCTTTTGAGGATAAAAGAGTAATAAACCAAAATTTGATTGTTATAGCTAGCTATACCAACCTGACCACAACAAATTCTTGCTCGGTCAACAAGCCCAAGGTGTGAAGTACCAAAATCTATTGGATTCCCACTAGCAGTAATCAAATCACATCATGGAGGAACTACAAACCTACATACCCATAACCGACATTAAAATACCTACACAACATTAAGATTATTTATTTGCCATATTATATTGCTCTTTGCTTGCCATCTACACAACCAATTGTTATAAGTGTGTGCATACCACTTTAATTATTGGGACAAATGATGAGTATACTCCATTAAAGACAACCAACAAAGGACAAACATGGTCCCCAAAGAGAATGGACTCCACCCTTGAGGGGATAGATGAAGAAATTTTTTATGAAGCCTCTTAACATGACCCAGATAAAGTAGGGTATGAGAGGTGATTAGAGATAATGAGGATTCATTTTTACTCTCTTCATCCAGAATCTAGGGCAATGCTCAAACAACCAAAAAGATATGGTAGGATGATTATAAGGAATAAAGGTAGGAATTTAAGGTCGAATTGAAAGAATAAAAAAAGGAATTGCAATCCATAAAAATACTAACAATATATGGAGAGTTCTCAATGTAGTCACCATGAAGAACTTCCCCTAGATTCTTATAATTGTTGACAATTTTAGTTAGCTTGTAGTAGTCCAAATAATATAAATCATAAAATTTGTGTGCCTTGGTGGAGGTTAACTCGTTCGCTTTCACTTACAACTCATCACCCCAAACACCATAGGTAGACTCAAAATCCCCAAGATGATATGATTTAACCAATCCATTGAACAAATTCATTGAAAATCAATTGTAAAAGCGGGATCTTGTACTCGATTACCAAATATATCATGGAATGTCAACTTAATGACTTAAGTTGCTATAAGAAATTTCTCCAATTTCTATGATTTCTAAATCATGTAAGAAAGTTGGTAGAGCATTCCAAACTATGGTGAAAGTGAGAATCACTCCACTGGTGTCATAATTCTCTTATCGAGATATGAAAAGAACCAATAATTTTTTTCATATTGAAGCAAACAAATTCTAGGATCTTTCAAGGAAAAATAGATTAGTACTCAACACATGTAAAAGGTTGGAGGCATTTTAGACCATAGTAATCACAAAACATAAAGATAGTTTTATTTTCAAAGACTATGCCAATGTACAATATATATATATATATATATATATATATATATATATATATATATAAACACGTTATCACTTTGGAACAAAGTCTAGGGACAATATTGTCATAAATGGTCCGGTATAGTTTCTTGAATAATAAAACCAAAAGCAATGTTAGAGATTGCAAAACAAAAGGTCCATTACATTTGGGGAATTCTCTTGCAATGTGCATTAATTATACACATTTTATTTTCAAATTACAAAATTGTAGCATTCCCCAATTTCAAGGGTAGAATGTTTAACACAATCTTTGCAATGCACAATATGTTCTCATCGTTTCTTGACCTACAAAATACAATAAGAAAAATTAGAATTATTTTCTCTATAAAGAAGGTTTCACATGCCAATAATTTGGTATATTGTGGTTTACATATTAGAATCATGATATCCATATTTACAATCTTACCATTTTACCATTGTGTACAAACACAAAATGATCAAAATCTTCTCGTAGCTCCAATTGTTCTCAAACTTCAATTAGTGTCCAATTCTCCTCCATTGATAATGTTCTAAAGAATTCACCACTTTTCAGAACATCTAGTGAAATTATTGGAGAATGTATTCCATCATCGTCATTATGTTCCTTTCAAACCCAAACCCATTTCCCCATTTGTCGAACATGTCTCCACCTACAGAGATGTATAATATATGTCTTGAAATCTAATACTTGAAAGAATCAAATGAAAATACTTTGTATCATCGTATATTTGTTACATTCATAAGCAACTCCCTCTTTGCCTCTTATAACCCCTAAAAATGAAGAAGCATGATACAATTAAAAATAAAGAATATTGAAATGACTTACTTGAAAGATATGTTGCCTTTACTCAATTTGCACTCTATTTCTTMTCCACTTTGGTCATGTACTCTTCTATCCCGCCCGGTGAAAAACAAAATTGTAAATAGCTCATTTGAAGGATTTGAAGTAGCATACTTTTTACCAATTTGCTTAATTAATGWCTCCTTCAAAAAAAKATGARCAAACATAGAGAATGGCATGAAAATGCCACTACACACATGAATGCCACAATTTTCTTTCATTTCAATTTGTATTTCTGAAAATAACTTGTAATGAAAAGAACTTACAGAAGAATCATCTATAGTTGGYCATTCCAATAATTTAAGGGAAGGTAAAGGGATAACTTTGTGATATCCACACAATCCAATCATTTTCGAAAGAATGTATTCATATTTGTAAAAGAATATACCTTCCTTCGTTAACCATGTACAATCCTTATTGGCATAGAGTAGTTCTCTTATTTTTGAATAAACAGGTTTGAAAACAATTGTTATGCATTCAGTTGGTTCCCATTCCTTCCAATTTCATATGCATAAACCTAGGATAAATGTAATATTCATGTTACGATAAAAGAAAATTAAAGAGATGTTGAAATATTAGAAGCTTTAAATAAAAATTGACCTTAACAAACTATGATATCCAAATTGGTTACGCATACTCACAATTACAATCAATTTTGGGAAAATTTGGTTGAAAAAAAAAAATTATCTTTTGACATCTCTCTATAGTCCTAGACATATGCCACTTGAATCTTTCTCACTTTTTTTCCTTCATTACTCATCCTAAATCCTTTTACCAAACCTTTCCATTGGATGTTAATGTCTTGCAAATTCCTTTTTTTATTGCATGGCTTCTAGTTGTTGATGTTTCATTGTTACCCATGACCTAATAGATAATGGCATCGAAACCCATTTTCCTTGATCATCAATTTTGTTGTATAACATAACTAATTTCAACTCACTCTTGGGACGTCATTGAGCTATTGAATTCTGCAACATGCAAATGAAACAAACAAAGTTAAGTAGTATGCTCTTCTATAAAAAAACAAAAATGAAACTTGAGAGGAATTCTTTCCAAATATATGAGAGGCTCTTAGTGGGAAAATCCTTGAAAGATCAAGGGAAATCAAGGTTATATGTCACTAAAGGTGCATAACTATGGCTGCCATTGTTGGTATTGAAAGAAAGGGTAGAGAACCATCCAAAACAATCTAATATGCTATGTAAATAAGGTGTCATTGAAGGAGCATGGTTCCCCTAGCATGGGAGAGATGTTAGAACTTAAGAAATTGCATCACTCACATTTATCGTCTCATGTAGAAGTTCATGGCTAGATGTGAATGAAATTTCCAATGGATAAATATGTTGGTATGATTGCAATTTTGCTTCTTAGTTACGTGTGGGCTTCTAATGCAATATGAGATTGATTGGATATGGTGTGATTCTAAATCATTATTAAATTTTAGACTCTAGGGGTTATGATGGTCATAGATTAGAGTCTAGGGCTTACGATGGTTATGGATTAGATTTTAGGGGTTATGATGCTTGCACTTCTCATGTATAATTTCATGGTTATATGTGAAATAAATTTCCAATATGTAAAGATGTTGGTATGATTACAATTAGTGTTTCTTAGGTACAAGTGGGCTTATATTGAAATATGAGATTGACTAGAATATGTTGTGATTCTAAATCATCATTAAATTTTAGATCCAAGGAGAAAATTAACCATAGTAATGGAGGATAATATGAGGTATAAAGACAAATAAGGTTCCCTTTGCATGGACATGTTGTTTGAGACCTATAGAGAATGTTAGTGAAAAGGGATTCATGTCAATGGAGCTCCATAAGGATGGTTATATGATATTACTTCATCTTGATTGGCATGGTATCCAAGGCAACGAATTAATACATATACCCCCTTAGCTCCTTATTAAATAATCACTTGTTTCTCATTTCTCATCTTAAGCATAGGTATGTATGCAACCATTTTGGAATATTTAAGCTCTGTAAGGAGACTAATATCCTTATTTTTGGACATGTAGATACTAGAAGGAAAGCTACCATGAAAATTTACAAGGAACTATCAACACTTATGACCGTGACGTTATCTATTATTGTCAACTCCATTCTTATTATCACTATTATTAAAATTCTTCAAATCTATATCGATACAACAATATAGTACAAGGAGCACATTACAAAAGAAAGGGTGGAAAAAAGGGCATGGCATCAATTAATTCACATTCATAGTCCCAAAACTACTACTTTTCATGTATTAAAACTAAAATAGACAAGTTGCATAAAGTTGGAATCAACATTAACACACACCAAAAAACAAAGTGAAGCAAACTGCTAAGAGAATTTCCTTCGAAAAATATTGAAAGCAAAAGAGGGGAGAGGCATGGTGTTGAAAGCTTTGAATGTTTTGTAAAGGTTACCAAAATATTTAATCACAAATGAGCAAGCATGGTCTACACCTTGAATCAAACACAAATTATCCTAAAGATGTACTACTACAAAGGTGTGTTAGGGTAAGAAAACTCCTCAAGGCAATGGAAGTAATGCTTCAAGATCCCTAAGTTGTGCTAACATGAATCAAAATATAACTTAGCCAAACAACACAATCCATGAGCCAACAAATTGAATTCTTCGATCTTGTTTCCATCATTCGAGGCCACCAGTAGCTTGCAGAAACCCTCTATACATTAGTTTCGCTAAGAGATACCAAATATGGAAAAACTTTATTGATAGATGAAAAGCACAATACCACCACCATAGATCAAATATTGCACAAAGGCTCATATGTGATGCGCTAGAGGCACTTGAAATTGCATCTTGACTACACCACAACCTACTCTTTTATCCTACTTGTCATTGGCATGGTATTCTCCTCGTGTTGGTGAAACTCTAATAGGATTTGGGGTAGGGATTGTGTAGGTGAGAGGGGGGGAAGAGATCCTCCTCTTCCCAAATCTATAAATTGCAAAGAAAAAAAAGTAAGGAGATAAAAACATTAGCCACTAAATGGACATAACCACCCAACCAAAAGATTTGTAGTTGGAGCATAGTTTTTTGAGCCCAATATTAAAAAACTGATAGAGGGTAAACAATGTGTTTCTATATCAAACCCAAGCAAATAGACTTACAAAAATAGAGTGGAGTAGTATGTGGCTATGGAAAACACAGCTAAGGAAAACKAGGAAACATAGAGAGGGAGTTCARAGTGTCACCAAAAAAGTGGCTTCCTCCCTGTTACGAAATGCACCTGAAGCACGAAGAAGAAACAAGAAACCAAATTGCAGCTTCCTCCTTGCTACCAAAACCATCCATAATACTAGAAGGGAAYATTGATAAATATTTTCTACACGATTAGCTTCGTTGAGAAGGGTTGGGCCATTTGCGGCTTTAAAATAGAGCTTTCATGTTAGATCCATTCGAATGCCATGTGATCGAGAGAGAAAAACAACAAACCTACTACCAAACCCTTCCCTCCCTACTCCAAACCCACTCGAAGCTCAAGATAGTATTTGATAGCACGACGGTTTTTGGATTTCAAAGGAATAAATTTCATAAAACATCATTTAATGTGGAATATATTTATTAAGAACATGAAAAGATAAGGAAATTTTGATGAGATAAAAATAATATTATTTTATTAGAGAAGTGGGAAAGGAAAAAGTACTCATAGTATTACCATGGTTAACTATGTTTTCCATCCACCATTTAGAATGTGACAACTCATCAACTTTAACTCAAACAATGTTAAGTCATCCCCAGGGGATGATGTCACCTTCTGAATTGTGAATGCCTCTTATAAAATTAATTTTGATAGTACATTTTTTGTTTTGTGGCCTATTTTAGACCTCAAAATTCCCTTAATTTGAAATGTCTATAGTTGTGACATTGTCCACATTTAAAGGGTACACCTTCATAATCAAGTGTTAATTGATATCTAACTGTACCTCTCTCAATAACCAATTCCTTTGTCATGCCTTTTCTAGTTTCTACACCCACTAATATTCTGGTCATCGCAAAGTATCAAGTATCCCTAAAAGATAAAACAACTTCATCATATGAACCAAAGGAGTGTTAGAAATAAAGAGATGTGCTTGTTTTTCCATAGAAAATATAGCAATATTGTCACCCAACCATAGGCCGAAGCCACCCCCAAGCACCTTAACCTTGACAGATAGAATAATTGCAAAAAAAAAAACCTTTAGAACCAATAGCCAACCAAGGTAGCATACTTCTCTCCAAAGATAGCGCACCAAGTAGAGAGTCCAAACCATAACCAAGGCAAAAAGTCCAAACCATAACCAAAGTCCAAACCATGACCAAAGACCAAAATCCCAATTGCAGTATCTACAGTTGCACTCCAAAACTTGTGCACCACTAGTCTGGGTGAGTTGTGAGAGTGTGTGTCAAATGAACTCTAGTGCCCTCTTATTTATAGTCTTCCAAGCGACCTAACTCGGTCAACTTGTACTTATGGAGGATAATAATTTAATATAAATTATTATCTTGAGCTAACTTGTCTTCTAGGGTTTCTACACATTTGTTTAGGGTTTCTCTTGCTTCCCAAAATATTCTAGTCTCGACAAAGATTACATGTAGAAGTTAATACTTCCCGAAACTACCATAATATCAACACTCCCTCCTAGATAGGGAGGTATTAAAGGAAATGGTCTTGAGCACAAACAAACCAGTCAAGGGGTAGCATCATCATATCCACATAGGCTATCTCATGATCACGTAGATCAACTCATGAGCAACATCATCACTATCAGTATAATATGATAGCATCAATTGCATCATATCTCGGAGCCATACTCCATCTGAGTAATCAGACATGATGTTGAATAAGTCACTCACTCCACAGAGTGATACAAGGACCATTCTTCTAATCCGGACATACGTCCTAGAAGAATGATTGTCCCAATAGATTCTGAAAGCCACACCATGGGCTACAGAGACCATTCCTACAGGAATATCAGTCTCGAACTATTTTATAATCAGATCATATGTACCATAGAAATCCATCTCTACCTATATGCCTTAGAAAATATCGATCATGAACCATTTTCCTAATTGGGCCACAATCTCTGCCTTAGGAAAATACCAGTCCATGATACGTCAACAAACTGTCAACCTGGACCATTATCCACAGAGAGTTTGCCTATCCACCAGCAATCTATTATTTTTGGACCATTCTCCGCCTGGAGAATGTTTGTCCACCAACACACTGACTATCCATCTAGCTGGCAATCAACTCCAACACTAGTGGTAGTCTCCATGGAACTCAGATAGTAGCATAATGTTGTTACAATTCCATCCAATAGAACACAATTGTGTCTATCCATAGTAGTATACAACTACTATCCAGTAATACACAACCACTCCTAGTAGCACACAGCTACTAACCAGTGACACACAGTCACTACTAGTGGATCACATCCACCAAAGTAGCATACAACTACTATATAGAGACATATAGTCTCCACAACAATCATATCATCTGATATCAACCTGCATAAACAGTATCATGACACAAATTGAGTCATCTGGGCCATTCTTCCACTCACATCTGTGAGACCTGGAAGAGCATCTTCCCTCATTAAGTAAAACATCAGCCATGGATTATCTGGACTATTATTCCCAAGCATAGAAGAATAATTGTCCCTAATTTTTGAGCCTGGACCATTCACCTAACTGGGCCATTCCTCTGGCACTAATCATAGTGAAACCTGGAGAGAATGAATCTGCCCTAGGGAATGGTTGTCCCTGATTTTTTAACCTGGACCATTCACCTAATTGGGCCATTCCTCCAGCACTAATCATAGTGCAACCTAGAGAGAATGAGTCTGCCCTAGGGAATGACTGTCTGGACCATTTCCTATGGAAATGACTGTCTTGCACCAACCTCCTATAATGGACCATTCTTCGAAACTACTCAAAACTATGAACTTTGAAAGAATGACTACCCGGAGAGGTGGACCATTCTACTTGACCACTACTCAGAGTGATTTCCAAGAAGAATGATTGTCCTAGACCATTCTCCCACACTGGCCACAAGAGGAATCATTGTCTATGGTACATCAGCAATCTATCAGACCATTTTCATTACGAAAATAATTGTCTGATCTAGACTATTTTCCGAACTGGAAAATGTTTGTTCGTTAAAAATCTTGGGCCACTTTCCGGACTGGAAGGTGACTGCCTAACCTGGACCATTTTTTGAACTGGAAAATGACTGCCCATATATCAATAACATATCAATACTCCCTCCCAACTTGTGAGTAATCACTTCATTTTCCAAAAAGAAAGTCATCTCCACGAGTACCAACTTGTCCCTTAAGTGTGCAAACTTTTCATCTTGGACATGCTTTACCAAAATATCTACTATATGATCATTTGTGGAGATATACTGGAGAACCACTTCTCCCCTCTAGACTCTATCATGGAGAAATCAATACTTGATCTTAATGTGCTTCGACCTGTCATGGAACACCAGGTTCTCTGAAAGCTTCATATAGCTTTGATTATCACAATATATCACAGTCAAATCCAACACCAGATCAAAGAGTCCATAAACTAGGTTATGGAGCCACACTGCTTTCGTACAAGAATCACAAGCTGCAATATACTATGCTTCTGCAGTGCTGAGTGCGACAGACTTATGTTTCCTGCTGGCCCATGACATCGAGGCAAATCTTAAACTGAAACATATCCAAGTAGCACTAGTTCTGTTAACTGCACTCCTTGCCCAATCTGAATCGATAAATCCATGCAGTTGTATATCATAACTCAAACATCCCACAAAGAAAATATCTAGCTGAGTATTCTCCAAATACATTAATGAGCCAATCAATTGTCGATACAAAGATGGGTCTACTGGATCAGAGTCTCTCAACTTCTTCATATTTTTCATCATGGGATCTTGCCATGGATTTGCAATCCGTCATTCTGGACTTCTGAAGAATCATTTCAATACACTTCCTCTATCATAGGAATTTTTCACCACACTTTTGTTGTACACCAGGTTTCTTTAATCCATACAAGGTCTTCTTCTATCTTCATACATGGGTCTCTTTCTGGTATACCTCAAAACCTTTAGGTTGTTCTATATGCTTCTCCTTCAATTACTCTATTGAGAAGAACAGTATTTACGTCCATCTGATGTAAACTCCAACCCATGGATACTGCAGGAGATATAATGGCTCAGATAGAGGTATGTATGGTTATTGGAACAAGTTGTCGTCATATTCTTCTCCCTCCTTCTGGGAGAACCCTCTAGCCCTGAGTCTCGCCTTGTATCTATCAATGCTTAAGTATTTTTTCACAATTTCTCACATACTTTGTTCTTCATCACAGCTTATTCCATTCCTTCTACTTGACTGCTTCTAGTGGGTTCAAACTGGTTCAATTCATTGTTCTGACTTTTCTTTCCTTCTTGGAATCTTCATATTCTTCCTCATGTTTCTCTTTAATGTTGGATTCCATGGAATCTTCTATATATTACATGTCCTTCCTAAAGGTTCCAACTTCTTCCTTTCGCCATAGGAACATAATTGTAGATGGACAACAGGGAATATTCAAGGCTTCTTTTCGGAGAAGACTTCTTCTAGAGTCAAGCTAAACACATGTTGCTTATCATGGTTGCTACTTCCAATGAAGAACATGGACAGATACTTCATAGTATTCATGGATTCTTCAATGGATCATATTATTAGGGATTAGCTCCCTTATAATCCTAGCTTCATGCCTGAATGAGCAATATACATGCTCTTCTTTTGGAATTATGTAATCATCTCCCTCAAACTAAGAGAGTCCATGCTTTTTTCTGCATCCTTCTTGCTTTCTTCAAAGTGTCACGAGTTTGTTCTAGTTTCCTCTTGATTACTGACTTCTTTCTGAGTCTCTTCAAGTTTGTTTCTATTTGTTCTTATTGTTTCCCATCCAGTGGTTGTTACAATCATTGTGTCATCCTTATAAACTTCATCTATGACAGCCTCTGCAAAGATTGTTCATCAAACATATTTCACACGGGTACTTTCCTGGAAAAAGAGCAACAAGAGAAAACAAGAAATATATCTCTAGAGGAAATGGTAGTTCATCTTGCAAACAAGTACAATAGGAATGTATATCAATGGTATTCATATGCAGTCAAGTATTCATTGCACCTAGCAATAACAGAACCTTTCAAAGACTATTTTTTTAATGTAGCAACTATCACCCTTGATATATACAAATTTGAAGCTTAACAATTTAATCAAACTTGGAACCTTAAGCGTCACTTTCTATGGAGGGTGCGCTTGTTCTTCTGAATGCACTTTGAAGTCTTGTAGCATTGTCCAGATTGTCTTCCAATGTGAAACTAGATACCATGTTGACAAGAAGAGATTAGAAGCTGAATAGAAAGATTCAATGATTAGAACAAGCTAGAAACTCTAGAATGTTAACTTTGACCACAAGATCAATTTGACCAAAAGTCAACTTTTGACTTTGACTTTGACCAGTCAACCTTTGATGCTAGGGTCCTAACCCGCACATAGATAGACCAATATATTCAGATGTAATAAAGGTCAATATTAATAAGGCCTTTCAATAAAATAGAATAAGGTGGATGTAAGAAGACCTAATAGAAGCTTTCGCTTCTAGAAGGATCTTCCTCTAGATGCTTCTCTTGATGGACATATTTAGTATAAATAAGGGTCAAGGGTATGAAAACCCTAGCTTGGAGATTATTGTAACCGAGCGCTGCTCGATTGGAGGTTGCCCCCTCGAAGAGGCCTGTGAACATTGCTTTCTGAATCAAAGTGTTATTTTTGTTGTTGTTCTTATATCATTTCTATGTTATTGGGGAGATTATGCTAGATATATTACTGTTATTCTTCCATTTCTAGTATTTTATTTATATTCTGCATATTTATTATATCTGGTATCTTACATTTGACTTTGACCAATGAAACTTTAACTTTTGACTTTAACCAAGAATTCAAACCTAAATTTTTTTCTAATTGAGGGTACCAGGAAGTGCGCTAGGATAGGGTGCACTAGGATGTCAAGGAATTAGGTCAAATGCTACAATAGAAGTGCATGAACACAAGGGTTAGGGTTTGTTGCAGCTACATAATTAGGAAAACTAGTTGGAGTTGTAACTGGTGCCACAAGGAGCTTAACAAATAACTTCCCAATCTATCTTCCAGTGGTTAGATTGTCTGAAGATAGTGTGGGCCCATAACCTGTTAGAAATAAAGAGATGTGCTCATTTTTCCATAGACAATATAGCAATATTGTCACCCATCCATAGGCCGAAGCCACCCCCGAGCACCTTAACCTTGACAGATAGAATAATTCCAGAATTAAACTCTTAGAACCAATATCCAACCAAGGTAGCATACTTCTCTCCAAATCTAGTGCACCAAGCAGAGAGTCCAAACCATAACCAAAGACCAAAATCCCAGTTGTAGTAGGTGCAGTTGCAGTCCAAAACTTGTGCACCACTAGTCTGTGTGAGTTGTGAGAGTGTGTGTCAAATGAACTCTAGTGCCCTCTTATTTATAGTCTTCCAAGTGACCTAACTGGGCCAACTTGTACTTCTGGAGGATAATAATTTAATATAAATTATTATCTTGAGCCGACTTTCCTTCTAAGGTTTCTACACATATGTTTAGGGTTTCTCTTGCTTCCCAGAATATTCTAGTCTCCTCAAAGGTTACACGTAGAAGTTAATACCTATTGCAGCTACCATAATATCAACAAGGAGTTTCCTATTTATGCAAATACATCCTCCAACCATAAAACAAGAGGTAGCCTTGGTATTTGAACCTAGACTTGAAGTATGTTCTGTCCAACCATTTGAGCATCAAAATCAACATGGCACTTCATCAAGAAAATATTTTGGGAACCCCGTTTCCACTTACTTTACAAGACTTTATTTACCTCTCCAACCGAATTAAAAACCCATATTATCCATCACTTTTCCAAAGTCATTATGCATGGTACATAACCCACCAAAGGTTCAAAACTTAACCCCATCCAATGCTTTAATCACTTGTGAGACATTTTATATCCTAAAAAATGACCAATTATAGCCTTCTCTTTCAATTCCACTACATTATTTACCCTAGTTTTTTAACCCAAACTTATCCTTACTAGATCGAGGATTTTTTTGATGAAATTCCTCCTCTCTCTTTTTTTATATTATCCTTCCAATGAGGATTTCGTCTCTCTACTTCCATGGTTGTTGAACCACTCATTCGACTAATGTCCAAGTGTTTGCCAATAAACCCTGTCTCCTATCAATCGTTTTCATTCTGGGCCGAGTTGGAGAGATGTAATTCCAAATATCCATAGAGAAATGCCAGGGGAATAAATAATTTGTCACCATCATTCACTTGATTAATGGCTCTATATTTTTCAATGCTAGGGACAATCTATTGGACATCCATCGAATCTAAGACATGGTACATTTCAAATGGGATAACAAATGCATCACTAAGGTCCTCGTGAATCTCTCCATCTTTGTCATTTACCCTCATCTCTAACCACAATCTACCTTGGGTACCACCTATGTGTAAACCCCAAGCCATCTCTCCCAAAATGTCCAGTGTGTCGTTCTTGAGTGTGAGCAACCCCTCCAATATCCTCCTCAATTGAGTGTCATGCTGACCAAATCAATGTGTTTCCAAGATTTGTTGACCCTCATTCGAATCAGTTGAATAGTCATCTCCTTCATCCTCCATCATCCCCATGCATGCCTTAACAACTCAACCCCCATCCTTATCAAACAGATTCAAAAATGCATTGATCAAACTCTTACAGAAACATTAGATGCACCTTTAGTCTTCCAAATGGCTCCCAACTTCTCCCATAACTATATAGTTATATAGCTCGGGTGTTGCTACAATATATTATGATGGCCACATGGTTTTGTTATTTCATATAAGAAAGGTATTGACAAAATAACTATCCAACTTGGTGCTAATTACTCTTTGCCAATCTTTGATGGTGTGGGTGCAAGGATTGACATGGTAGTGCACTTATAACATTCCCCAAGCTTAACCAAGAACATTACCATGAAGAATTACAAATAGAATAAATTTTAATTCTACTAACATATCATGTAACTTACATGCTACATTAATGACATAGATTTAACTATGTTTGATACCATAAATTTAAATGCATCTACAACTTACTAAAATCACATGAATGTAGCTAATAAACTCATCACAACATCATATGATTCATTCTCAAACACAGAGTAAAACACACAACAGTTAACTCATAAAGTAACTCATAAAAATGGACAAACACTTGTCTTTTTAAAATAGTTGCTAGGGACAGACATTCCACCCAACCATAGACTTTTTGTTCCAAATTTCAATAGCAAGTCACCCCCGAGATGAAGCTAAGAATCCACAAAAGAGGGTGTCTCTCACAGTCCACTCACAACTCAAATATCTCTCAACCCATTAGCATTCTCTGACAACTCTCTCGATTTCCACTAGCTCTCTTCCTCTTGACTTGCCCAACCCAAGGAATGTACCCCTTGACTACTCTCATTCCATCGAGCATCCCATTTGTTTATCAAGGTCTCTCTAGCATAGGTAACTAAGAATCTCACTAGTGGTATCTCAAGGGAGCTCATTACTAGGAAAAACTACCAGCAAAACAATAGTAGTAACTTTCTATTATAGTGCAACTCATGTAAGAGTTCACTCTTCAGGATTGACAACCTATTTCTTCTACAAGCCTGAAAACTTACCTCTTCGGTCTTCAGCTCCCAAAATGCTCCAGAATTCTTCCTCCATTGTTGTACCAGCTCCAAAGATATTTTGTTTTTCTCCTCTGCTTGTTGTTCATGCAAAAACATGATTGTCTAAAAATTCCCCCCTTTGGCCATATGAATTTCCTTTCCCCCGAAGCCAATTGACCACTCACTCTCCCCAATGTTGACTATACTTCATCCCCATGCTCCCAATAACTATGGGATGCGACTTCTCACACCGACCTTCTTACATGTATTCAATGATTGGGCTCTCATACACTCAAACAAAAAATAGAAGTCTTATTCACAATGATAATAAAATTCAAGAATGTGGGTTTGGATTAATACAATAAATCATTTCCCCCTTGGACCCCTCTTAGGCACTTTGTTCTCTTGTGGAAAACTTAGCCCCTATCTCTGTCTGTGTCCTCCAGTAGCTAGAATCACATTGTATCCATTAAAATTTAGAAATACAATTCACATATTACATCATCCATATCTACATTATGCATTAATTAAACAAGGGATTATAGCGGGGATGTTACATTCACCCTCCCATACAATTGTGAACCATCATCAGTGCACAATACTAAGTCAAAATACATATATAGTTTACATTATGATATTTAGAAAACAAAAATATGCAAAATGTTTATCCTCCAACAACAGTTCCAACCATAATCTTGTGTTCCTCTCAACCCATTGATACAAGGAATGTGCCACCTTCACTGCTCTAAATCCATTAGGATGCACCATTATTTTATCAAGGATGTCAGAGAAGGTGAATAGGGATTCCAAGATTTGGTTATGGGACTCTTGCTGCCCAAAATGGAGTCTTGCATTCTTTTTTAGTTTTTGTTTTCTTCAAAATTATAGAAATTTTGTGGGTATTCCTCCCGCATGGTTTCCTTGTGCTCCCATGTAGCGTCTTTAGGACCATAGCAGGTATGTTGGACCTTTACTAGGTCGATTGTTTTGCTCTTGAACACTTTGATTCTCCAATATAGGATGTGCACTGGTTCCACCAGGAAATCTCCTTCGTGCTCCACCTAGATCACAGTCCAATCAATTATGTGGTTAGGGTCGACAGAAGTTTCTTTAATAATGACACATGAAACACATTACTGACTCTCATGGATGCAGACAATGTTAACATGTATGAAAGTGGGCCTATCTTCTCTAAGATTTCAAAAGGCCCACGATATCTTTTTGCAAACTTTGGGAAACAACCCAATCTTAGCGAACTTCTAGTTTTCGCTTTCACTTTTAGAAATACATGTTCACCCACTTCAAAATCTCTAAAAAATTTGTTCTTATCTGCATAATTTTTTTGTTTGTCCTAGACAGGCTTTAAATTCTACCTGATCTTGGTCAATTTCTCTTCCATTTCTTTCAAAAAATCTAGCCCAATGACAGCGCTATATGTTGGGTTATCCCAGTTCATTGGTGTGTTACACTTCCTACCATACAATGCTTTGAATGGTCTCATTTTTAATGAGAATCGATACCCATTATTGTAAGTGAATTCAACTAAGTGGATATAATGTTCCCATTTTGATGGTTGGTCCATCACATACATTCTGAGCGTGTCTTCAATTATTCTATTGGTCCTCTCTATTTTCCCATGATATTCTAGGTGATACGTTGTGTTGAGATTTAAATTTGTCACAAATCCTTTGAACAAACCCTTCCAAAAATTGATTGTGAACTTTGGATCTCTATCTAAAACAATTGCCTTGGGAACTCCATGTATGCTAGAAACTTATTTCAAGTAGATATCTACAATGTTTGTTGTCTTGTGTGTAGTCTTTGCTGGGATAAAATGTGCAGCCTTAGTCAATTTATCCACCACTACCATGATGGAATCATGTTGCTTCACTATTCTAGGCAGCTTTGTAATAAAATCCAATGTAAAACTTCCCACTTCCACTTAGGAATGGGCAATGGTTGTAGCAGCCCAGCTAAATGTCTATGCTCAGATTTTATCTTTGACACTCTAGGCATATAGTTATGTAATCAACCACCTATTTCTTCATTCATAGCCAAAAGTATTAACTTCTTACAATTACAATTGATTTTTGATATCCTGGGTGCCTAGCATATGGCATGTTGTGCATTTCTCTCAACAATATATTTTTCATCTCTCTTGAATTTGGCACATATATTTTCCCTTCGTACATGATGATTCCATTCTCTTGCAACTCATAGTATTTAACTTTTTGTTGTAAACTGCCTTGCTTTAATGTTTCTTTTATTTTCAAATGGTGTTGATCTAAATTTGTTGCTTCTAATATTTTATCTTTTAAATCATATTTGTACATGCTATGGTTGTCATACGCATCTCATGCGTTCTCCTGTTTAGTGCATCAGCCACTTGATTCTCTTTGTCTTTGATGTGTTTAATTTCAAAGTCATATTCACTAAGAAATCCAATCCATCTAGTTTTTCTGGAACTTAATGTGGGTTGTCCAAACAAATGTTTCAGACCACAGTGGTTTGTCCTTAGCTCAATTTCCTCCCCATGAGGTAATTTCTCCAATTTTTTAGCACATGAATAATGGATGCTAATTCTATATCATGGCAAGCATAATTCCTCTCATGCTCTTTTAATTTTCTGGACTCGTAGCACACCACATGATCCTTTTGAGTGGGGGCTCGACTGAGCCTTAACTTGCATGCATCAGTGCACATCGCAAGATATTCATCCGGATCCGCAATCTTTAGGATTGACGCACTTGTTAATAAGTATTTTAGTTGTTGAAATCTTTCTTCAGATTCAGAAGTCCATTCAAATTTCACGCCCTTCATTTGTAAAGAAGTGATTGTGATTGCAATCTTTTAGAATCATTTTATGAATCTTCGGTAATAACTATCAAGACCCATGACTAATCTGACTTCTATCACATTTTTTTGGCATTGGCCATCCCCTAATGGCCTCTATCTTCTCATGATCAACTACTATCCCATCTGTTGAAATAATATGGCCCAAGTAATGAATCTTCTTTTGATAAAATATGCACTTACTTATCTTGGCATACAACTTGTGCTCTCTTAAAACTTTTAGCACCATTCTCAAATGTTGCCCATGTTCCTCTTTTGTGTTTGAATAGAGGATTATATCATCCAAGAACACAATCACAAATTTTTCTAGGTACTCCCTGAACACTCCATTCACCAGGAATATGAAAACTATTGGGGAATTTGATATCCCAAATGGCACTACCGTAAATTCATAATGCATGTATCTTGTTTTGAATGTTGTATTGTTGATATCTTCTTCCTTTGTCCTCACTTGATGATAATCCGATCTCAATTTGATCTTAGAAAATATTCTTTCACCTTTCAATTGATAAAAAATATCATGGGTCATTGACAAAGGGTAATTGTTCTTTATGGGGACCTTATTCAACTGTCTGAAATCCATATGAATGTTCGTGTCTATTGGGAAATATTTAACCAGCTCATTGATTTTCCTCTTAGTCCCCGTGGCTAACTAAAATAACCAATATTTCTTATGCTTACTCCTTTGCAAGTGAAACCTTTCAACAATGTTAGGATTTATGTAACTGTGGCTAGCTCCATAATCAATTAAATTTTCTATGGGTTGGTTATCAATCTTATCTTCCACTTCAATCATGGGGGACTGATATTCTACTTGATTGTCGTCCAAATCCGCATTGATCCTTAGCGTGTTTCCTCCCCTGTCTTTCACTATTTCAGCCTCTTGAATGTTGTGGTTAGTCCTCATTCTTTATCCTTTGTGAGGGAAATCCCTATATAAGTGATTTCCCTCACATCCCCAACATTGTACACATTGTTGCCTTGGCCCTTTCCCAACTGAATCTGCCATCTTGGGTTCATTTTCGATTGATTACCCTTGTTGATTTGCTCATAAGTTGTTCCTGTGAAAGGGTGGCTTAAAACCTTTTTTCCTTTGATCCCTCTTTCCTTTGATATTAACATTCCAATCTTTTTGGAAGACTGGCCTTATTTTTGCTCTGCTCATAAAGATGCTTTTCTCTCCTTATGGTCTCCTCCAAAGTCCAGGGCTTATCGTATTGTATCTTGTCATTTTAGAAGGAGGGTAACCCACTCAGAAACCTTTCAATTTTGACCTTCTCATCCTTTATGAAGCCCACATACTTCAGCAACCCAAAGAACCTATTCTCATATTCATCCATTGTCATGCTTCCCAACTCGATTTATGATAACTCTTTCATATTCCTTTCTTAGTAATGTTCTGACAAATATTTCTCCTAGAAATATCCTTTGAACTGCCTCCATGATACCTCCTTCTCATCAATGTGCTTGGCTTGCTTAAGCTGACACCACCATATAGTTTCCTTTCCTTGCAAGTGGTAGGTTACAATTCTTGTTTCTACCCTCAAGGGATAATCATGCAGTTGGAAATATTTATTCATTTCCAACAACCATTCTTCAACCTCTTCTCCCTTCTTATGCTCACAATTAAAATATGGTGGCTTGATTTTCTTGATTTTACCTTGCAAAATGTCTGACTCGGGCCTTCTTCCCTGCCTCCTGACAGGAGACATGCTTGGGATGCTCCTTGGCCCTAAACTTGCATGAGCTCTCCTAGTGGATTTCTCCAATGAATGATAATGCATGCTCATACTTATTGATTGTATATCATTCTTGTGATCATCCCTTCTGCTATGGGATCTATGTAAGTTTTAAACCTATGAAGTAAGCAATGCATATTGATTCTAAGAAAAACGAAAATTAATCAATGGCTCACACATATAGTACACAAAGATTTACGTTGGAAACCCTTAATAGGGAGAAAACCATCCTTCCTTAGTGTTACTTCTCTCAACCCTTCATTGCATTAATTTCACCATTCATAATAAATATACACACGATATTTAAGGTATTTTGCAGTTTCCAAAACCCTAATCCCTTAATGCAAGAAAAATTTAGAAAATCATCAAAAATAGCAAAAACCGCCCAAAAAAAAATGGGGTGTTGCCCTAAACGCTCTGCATAACTGGGGGGGGGGGGA